>VBRH01001633.1:9760-20956 GCA_014578085.1 Cardamine resedifolia
TAAAAATCTACCCAAAACTCTAACAACTGTCTCCGAAAATCCATAACTACATTAAATAAAATCTTATTACTCAAAAAAATCCTATTATGATTTTAGTAAAATGAAGTTAAGAAGAAAATGTTCGATATTGTACTAATTGTTGAAATTTTTGATAAATTTAAAAGGTTGTTTAGGGTGATTATAGTAATTAAAAGTTTTTAAAGTTGTGGTAATTATTAAAAAATTGTTGAAATTTAAAAAGTTTTTTAGAAAGTCTTATAAAACTAAAAAGGTTTTTAGAGTGACTATAGTAACTAAATATTGTAGAGTTGATGAAATTAAAATGATTTTTTAGAACTGACATGTGTCAGTGCCTCGTAACTTGAGTTTAGAGGTAATTGTGTTATACTACTTCCGTTTCAAAATATAAGATGTTTTGATGTGTTTTTCTTGTTTTAAAATATAAGATGTTCTCATCTTTCTAGGTAACTTTCACTTTATTGAATATTGTGTGACCAATAGTATTTTACAGTTTTTTCATAATTAGGTAAATTGTTTTTTTTATATATTAAATGATATTTTTTAAAAGTAAAAGCAACTTCTTAATTTGCGTAATTATATCTAAAATATCATATATTTTGAAACGGATGAAGTATTAGATAAGGTTGTAGAGTTGTATTAATTATAAAAAAATGATGAAATTAAAAATATTTTTTTTGTAGTGACACGTGTCAGCGTTTCGTAGTTTGAGCTCAGAGGTAACCGAACTATATTAGATAAAAAAAATTAGAAGTGACACGTGTTAGCGTCTCGTAGTTTGAGTTTAGAGGTAACCGAACTATATTAGATAAGATTGCTTTTGATTTTTAGTCTTATTTGTCATTGACTATTAGTCTTAATTATTAGTCTTAATTCTCTTTGATAAGCCGTGTTATTTGTGTTGACCTTTTCCTTTCTTAATTTCTTATTTTTGAACCAAAACCCCAAAAAACTATTTTTCAAAAAACATAAAAATTGAAATCTTATTATATTTTCTAACCAAAACTCCAACAACTGTCTCCGAAAAACAATAACTAAATTAAATAAAATCTTGTAATCCTAAAAATTCTATTCTAATTTTAATAAAATGACCTTAAAGAAAAGAAAAATGTTAGATATTGTAGTAATTGTTGAAAATTTTGATAAAATTTAAAAGGTTGTTTTGGGTGATTATTGTAATTAAATGTTGTAAAGTTGTGGTAATTATTAAAAATTGATGAAATTAAAAAGGTTTTTTAGAAAATTTGATAAAATTAAAAAGGTTGTTTAGAGTTATTATAGTAACTAAATTTTTTAGAGTTGTAGTAATTATAAAAAAAAAAAAACTGATGAAATTAAGAAGATTTCTTAGAAGTTACACGTGTCAGCGTGCTTAGCTTGAGTTTAGATGTAATCTTGTATATTATATAAGATTGCTTTTGATTTTTAGTCTTATTTGTCATTGATTAGTTGTCTTAATTCTCTTTGATTAGTAATGTCATTTGTGTTGATCTTATTTTCTCTTTCTTAATTTCTTTTTTTTGAACCAAAACCCCAAAAAATTGTTTTCCAAAAAACATAAAAATTGAAATCTTACTATATTTTCTAACCAAAAGTCCAACAACTGTCTCTAAAAAACCATATCTAAAATAAATAAAATCTTATTATCCTAAAAAAATCCTATTCTAATTTTAATAAAATAACGTTAAAAAAGAAATTGTTGTAGTAATTGTTGAAAATTTTGATAAAATTAAAAATGTTGTTTAGGCTAATTATAGTAATTAAATGTTGTAAAGTTGTCGTAATATTATTTAAAAATTGGAGAAATTAAAAAGATTTTTTTAGAAAATTTGATAAAATTAAAAATGTTGTTTAGAGTGATTATAGTAATTAAATTTTGTAGAGCTGTAGTAATTATAAAAAATAATGAAATTAAAAAGATTTTTTAGAAGTGGTACGTGTCAGTGTCTCGTAGCTTGAGTTTTTTTTTTTTTTGTTGAAATGTTAAATTTATTGATCAACAAAAGGGTTTATGTACAAAGAGTTTAAACTGAAAAAAGCTTTTACGGTAAAATCAAAAGTTTTCGCCCTGAACCAACATCTAAGGAGACCTTCCAACTTGTGCGGAGACTTGTAGTTGAGTGAGGATATACGGTTTCATATTACCTTATCAATCTATCTTGAAAGTTGGCGGACATCCAACCAATTGCCTTGATGCCTTCGTGAGTTGCGCTCTTTCCATATATGGTACACTGTGGTTTGGAACACCATTCCAACCAAGATAGATTCAGGCCTTCAGATCTTGAAAGATGTAAGGTGGGTGATTGTGTCATACCAATCCGGGGTTATAGATGAACCGAGGAGGCGACCACATAGTGCAAACCAAATTGGAAAAGTGTAGGGACAAGCAAAGAAGAGATGATCTCGCGTTTCTTCCGGTTCACTACAAAAAAACACAAGGTTGGTCTGAGAGGTGATAACATGACCTCGTCGTTTAGATTGACTATCTTTGCTTTAATCGCTTTGAATTTCGAGATGTAAGCTTGAAGAGGCTCGTTTTGTTCTTGGATCATGTTCCATAAGTCTGACTCATATTTTCTATTTTTCATGAACACCGAGAATCCCCTTCGAGGCTGGCGAACCACTCAAGGGCCGATCTGATTTTTTAGGTGAGGTTGTGGAGTTCTTCTCACCTTGAATTAGAGATCCTAGATGATTCTAGGTCTCGTTGATTTGAATCCCTATTGAAGGGGTTCTTCTTACCGCAGAGGGGGGAAGATCTGATCAGTTTTGGTTGTTACAGGCTAGAGGCCTCGACAAGTTGCAAAATCCGTTGCTTTGGGTCCGGGCTACGATGGTTCTCCCCATCATGGAGGAGGACGGGTTTTGTGAACCAAGATATGGGATTGTGCTTTGATATGAGACGTTGATCTCTACTATGGCGGACTTGACTCTATTCGAGTCATCAGGGCCAAAATAGTCGGAGTGGTTCATGATGTACCCGAGCTAGATGCGACATCAACAGATGGGGTTGTAGTGGCTGCACTCGGGCAAGGCGGAATACTCCCACTCGTAATTCATGTTACAATCGGGATATGTGATCGGGGTTCAATCTGATGTTTTCCGATTGGATAGAATCCATTTTGTTTTCTCAAGAGAGAAAGGTCGGCTCTGGTTTTAGAGATATCTATGAACTTATCTCCACAGACGATACCAAAATGTGAGCTGCAAAACTCGCACTTAGGGATTTGTATAAGATAAGAGATGATTTCAGGTTAGATTCTCGTATGAAGCAACAAACTAAATAATCTTTGTATAAACGAAGTGGATTTTATTGAGTAGAAAAATTACATATCGAATTAGAGATTACAAGTTACAAGAAAAAGTAATCAGTGAACATAACTTGGGCTCTCGGTCGTGTGTGTAGAATGATCTATGATCCTCATTTTATAGCTCTCGTCTACTGACTCTTCGCATATCGCGATTCCCTCTCGCATATCTTGTCAGTTCAAACTGTTCTGTGATTTTTGGCTCGTGATACGATCTTCGTTGTTGACTCCTTCATCTTACATTTCATCATTCAGTTGAATCGGATCTAGTTTTTGGGCTTTACCCATCAACTTATTAGTGAATGGGCTTTTAAAGTCATTTTGAGCACGTTAGGCTTTTGGACTTATATGAAGATGTATTATGCTAGATCCATCCTAATACACATAGTTTGATTGGCATACTCCGCATAATAAATGACATATATTTGGAAGATTTTGCTAGCATATAGCAAACTTTGCAAACATGATAATTGACCCACTTTTTGGATATTCTACGTAAACGTTTTACATACGTTTAATCGTTTAGATGTTATACGATCCATCGCTTAGTTCACGTATCTAAGAACACTCTGTTTTAATAGAGGTTGGAGCTGCCACATTGATACATCTATCATTGCCAATAAATAATATTATAAGTAATCTTCCTTCATTGTCAAAATTTATTTATTAATAATGGAATTAATTTAGAGTGGGTAAGAAGTTGTTTTCGTAGTGACGTCAGTCGGTGCACAAGAAACGCTGATATAACGAAACACAGACAACTGTCCCTTCTTCTCCTTGCTTCCTCCTCAAGTCCTCCTCATGCCTCTTCACTGCTTCTTCTAGTCTCCTCTCTCTCTCTCTCAGCTTCTTCTGCTTCACAGGTTTCTAATTCTTCTATTCTGTATAATTTCTATCTTTGTTCTTTCTAAATATATTTACTTGATCTTTTCTGATTTTGTTATCTTTTTTTGCCTTCTTGAGCTTAAATTTAGTGCCTTTTGCTTCTTCTGCGATTTGGGTTTCAGTTACTTTCTCAGTTTGTGTCTTTGTGAAGTTTTGGTAGCTCAAAACGAGGTCTTTTCATGGCTTCTTGTTTCAATTTTCGCATTTTCCACCATTTACAAGCTTCTTGAGCTCAAATTTCGTGACTGTTGCTTCTTCTACGATTTGGGTTTCAGTCACTTTCTCGGTTTAGTGAAGTTTTGGTTAAAAATATTTGGTTTTTATTTATTGCAGAGCTTGTTAGCTGTTAGCTCAAAAACGCGGTCTTTTCATGGGTCTTGTTTCCATTTTCGCATTTTCCACCATTGACAAGCTTCTTGAGCTCAAATTTCGTTACTGTTGCTTCTTCTACGATTTGGGTTTCTGTCACTTGCTCTGTTTGTGAAGTTTTTGGTTTAAAAGTTTTGGTTTTTAACCGTTACAGACGTGTTAGCTGTTAGCTGTTAGCTCTAAACGAGGTCTTTTCATGGGTTCTCGTTTCCATTTTCGCATTTCTTCCATTTACAAGCTTCTTTCGTGACTTTTGCTTCTTCTAAGATTTGGGTTTCAATAACTTAGTGAAGTTTTGGTTGTTCTTTTGTCTTAAGTTTAAAAGTTTAAAAGTTTAACAGAGCTTGAAGATGGCAGCTTCAGCGCCAAAATCAGGTGGTGATCCACTACCACATCCACCAAAAGAACAGCTTCCAGATATCTCTTACTGTATTACAAGTCCTCCTCCATGGCGTGAGTTTCTCTTTTTTGTCTTTCCCTAAAACGTTTGTTGACCTCTCGGCATATCCTTAGTTTTCGAGCCTTGTGACTTATTAGATTCTTCCATTTTTTACCTTTTCTGATTTTGGTATCATCTACTTTTTGCTTTTTGTTAAAACGTGAGGATTAGATTCTTTACTTTTTCTCTTTAAGAAATATTCTTATTACCTTTGAGAATCTTCTTCTAGCTCTTTTGTGGGATCAATCCTTGTCTGTTAACTATGGAGAACAAAACTTAATCACCCACTTGCTTTTATGACCATTTTCTTGGACTCATTTCTTCAAAATTAGGCAGTGATCTATTCGAGGAACTCACAATAACTTGTTTGAGTAAATTCTTGTTTGTATATGAGGTTTTAAGCTTCTTGTTTAGTTAATCTGAGACTGAGAGTTTATTCTTTATCTTTTAGCTGAGGCTGTTCTGCTTGGGTTTCAACACTACCTTGTGATGCTTGGAACAACAGTTCTGATTCCATCAGCTCTTGTTCCACAAATGGGAGGTAGAAATGTAAGGCTCGTTACTAGAAAACTAGTTGTTCAAATTATACTTTTCATTCTTTTATTGCACTTAAGTTTTATGATTCTTGCAGGAAGAGAAGGCAAAGCTGATTCAGACAATACTCTTTGTGTCTGGAATAAACACGTTACTTCAAACAGTGTTTGGAACTAGATTACCTGCTGTTATTGGAGCATCTTTTACATTTGTCCCAGTTACAATCTCAATCATGCTTTCTGGGAGATTCAACAATGTTGCAGATCCAGTTGAAGTTAGTAGCTCACACTATTGTTACTATCAATAAGTTTTTGGTTAGTTTTATTATTAGTTTACTCTAAAATGCCATTTGTGATGCCTTTTTCAGCGATTTAAGAGGATAATTTGTGCAACTCAAGGTGCTCTAATTATTGCTTCAGTTCTTCAAATGATACTTGGCTTCAGTGGGCTTTGGCGTCATGTTGTAAGGTCAGCCTTTGAGCTACTTTAGACTCAAATCTTGTTCCACTGTGTTGGTTATGAATATGTTAATGAAGTTTTGTTGTTCCAGGTTCTTAAGTCCTCTATCAGCTGTTCCTCTGGTTGGATTAGTTGGTTATGGCCTGTACGAGTTAGGCTTTCCCGGTGTAAGTCATCTTGTTACGCAAATGGGAACACAGAAAGTAAATAATGTTAAACTAGTGGAATCTTGATTCTTTGTCATTTCGGCCAGGTTGCTAAGTGTATCGAGATTGGACTACCGGCGCTTATCGTTCTTATAATTATATCACAGGTAGCTGTAGCTACATGCTCATCTGTTCTCATTGCATAAATAATTGATCAAGATTTGTTCTTTCTAATCGTATGGGTCATACTCTTTGGTGGTTTTGCAGTACCTGCCCCATGTTATTAAAGGAGGAAAACATGTGTTTGCTCGCTTTGCTGTCATATTTTCTGTGGCAATAGTATGGCTTTATGCTTTCTTTCTTACAATTGGTGGTGCTTATAATGGTGATGGGATAAATACTCAAAGAAGCTGTCGGACTGATCGTTCTGGGCTCATAGGTGCTGCTCCATGGTAAGAAGACAACACATGGCTTGGACATTGGATGTGTTGCTGAGTTATATCATCTTCTTTAATGAGTTCTTAGAGATTAGAAGCTCACTGTGATGATCAATTGTGGCTTACCATTTTAGACTTACTCATTGTTCAGGATAAGAGTTCCATGGCCGTTCCAATGGGGAGCACCATTGTTTGATGCTGGTGAAGCCTTTGCGATGATGATGGCTTCTTTTGTTACTCTTGTTGAGGTTTGTTTCACTCATCTTCACCTCATGTAATTATTACATCACACAATAATTGATGATATGCAAGATAAGAAACTTAGTTCTGTAGGTTAAGGCACTAATTTTTCATATCCATGTATATATATATTAAGTCTGTTCATTGCATTAATTTGTTTATCAATAAAAAACAGTCGACTGGCGCTTTTATTGTTGTCTCAAGATATGCTAGTGCGACAATGCCGCCACCTTCTGTTATCAGTCGCGGTGTTGGTTGGCAGGTAAAAATACTCACTTCATAAGCTTCATTTACAAATATCATTAATGATGTTTTCTTGGGGCAGCGAAGTGGTCATTTATCTAACGTTGTGCATCAACTATGTTGACTTCTGGTTTAGGGAGTTGCAATTTTAATTTCAGGGTTGTTCGGAACTGGCATAGGGTCTTCAGTTTTAGTGTAATACCTTGTTTCCTTTTCGCCAAACCTACGCCATGAGTTGATTTTGAATTATGTGGTGAGTTTGTTTTTACATATTTTGTAGCGAGAATGCGGGTCTGCTAGCACTTACAAAAGTTGGTAGCAGGAGAGTTGTTCAAATAGCTGCAGGCTTTATGATATTCTTCTCAATTCTTGGTAAGTCTGTCTCTTTCATAAAAAATCCATTAAGAATTGAAAAGTAGAACACATTAATTGATTGTCTTCTATAAATCTAATACAGGGAAGTTTGGGGCAGTGTTTGCATCAATTCCTGCTCCTATCATTGCCGCCTGGTACTGTCTCTTTTTCGCGTATGTAGGTAAGTAATTGTTTTAAGCAGAAGTAAACAATATAGTAGGGTGGGCAGATCTGGTTTACGGTTTGGTACAATTCGGGTATGATATACATAGAGACTAGAGATTGGTTTTAGCTATATATATATTTAATAACAAAAACTGTTGATTAGGTGCTGGAGGACTAAGTCTACTGCAATTCTGCAACCTGAATAGCTTCAGGACATTGTTCATATTAGGCTTCTCAATCTTCCTAGGCCTATCAATTCCACAATATTTCAACGAGCACACAGCCATCAAAGGCTATGGTCCAGTTCATACCGGAGCAAGATGGTTCAACGATATGGTCAATGTGCCTTTCTCATCAAATGCCTTTGTGGGAGGATGTGTAGCTTACTTCTTAGATACAACACTTCACAAGAAAGATGGTTCAATAAGGAAAGACCGAGGTAAACACTGGTGGGACAGATTCTGGACTTTTAAGAACGACCCGAGAACCGAAGAGTTCTATGCTCTTCCTTTCAGACTCCACAAATACTTCCCTTCTGCCTGAAAAAAAAAACGTTTCAAAGTTTTATGTAATGCTATAGTTTTGTGTTCCTTAGGTCCACACACACTTGAAAGTTGGGTTAATGTGCATATTTGGTGAGGAGACTAGAAACACACAACTTGATATTATAACCAAAAGTGAGAGTAATATTTTAGAAAGTAGAAACAGTAATGTTATGTTTGTTTCTATGTTTAGATTTTTTGCATTTAAGATCAGGCTCGTTTAGCTAAATTTAGAATTTGAGTGTGCTTTTGCTTGATGAGTTTTAATGCAAATGATTGTCATTAAAAAACAAAGAAATTTTGTGTTTGGATGCTTTAGTTTCCATTTTAACTCTTTAAAGCATTTCTTTTCCAAAATTGTAATGCTAGATTCAAACCTTAAAGTGAAAATGGTACGAAAGTCATTTCTCGTCAAAAATATACGCTGCACATGTTTAACATTTTAGTAAAATATTAATTTATGTGGAGTCCACTAATACTATGCTATATATTAATTTACTTTTGTCATCCTCTACGAAAATGAATAAAATCGTTCAATTAAAATGCACAACACAATCACATCGTATTATTCAACATCTTTCTATTTCTTATTATTATTATTTCGATTGGTATAAAATTTTATTTTTATTTATATTTATCTTTATGATAAATTATAATTTTTTTATAAACGATTACTCTACGATAATGCTAAATATTTAAAAATATATTATACTGTATAATTTATTACTGTAGACGGTATGTCGTCTCTATAATAATATATTATTTTTATAGTGGTGGTTCAATACACTAGGTGGTTTTCGTCTCGGTATTATTTTATTGTCCTTATGTCATAGTTAAATATTTACTAGTGATCAAGCTCCCACATATTTTATTTACTAGATGGCCAAACCACTGTATATTTTATTGTCTTTATATATGCACCATATCTATATATTTAGTAGGTGGACAAATCGCTGTATATTTTATTTATTGTTCTTATGTGGATGACTATATCACCATAATATCACTGTTAAATATTTATTTATATTATAGTTATTATATAGTAGAGGTTCGGTCACCGATATATAATTTTTTCTCTGAAATTAATAGATTTAATTAATTGATTATTAAAATTTTCACTGATTGATTTTCTGATTAAATTATTCTTCACCAACGGTCACAAAGAAAATTTTCAAAATTTATCTACTTTTCAAACGATAATGAACAGTATTTTCAATCTATAAATGTACTGATTTTCATTCATTCATTTCATCCAAACATTTCATCTTCTTTCAAATCTTTCTCCGAAAAAATCAATTTATTTTTCATTTTGAAGAATATTTCGGTTGCTTTATTTATAATTTTTAATTTATTTATAATTCTTACTTGTATGTATGGTCTACTCGTTGAGAAATTTACTCACGGAGAATTCACCAAACATCGATTTACTTTTTTTATACAATCATGTTTTTTGTAATCTCTTGTATCATTAATATAAATGGTTCATTTAAATATGTAATATCATTTTATTAATAGAAATCAAATGGCAAATATCAAGAAACTGAAATTTTCGGCTTTACAAATAATTGGAGCAAATTATATAGCTTGGACGACTAATGCGAAACTTTATCTAGAAATGGAAAAAATATCCAAAACAATAAAAAAGAAAAATACTTCGTCTCCTCATGAAAGGGCAAAATCAATAATTTTTCTCAGATAACATCTAGATGAGAATCTGACGCATGATAATGCGCAGAAAAAAAATCTAGGAAACGACATAATTTTTCACAGTGCTGTGAAAAACACTAAAAGATATGTTTGAAACCAAAAGGCAATAACGCTTCCGCATGCCCTGGATGAATGGAATAATCTAAGATTTCAAGATTTTGAAAAGGTAACCCTTTATAATTTCGCAATATTGAGAATAATGACACAATTGAAATATTGCGGAAAGCTGTTAGCGAAGCATAAATGTTTAACAAGACTTTTCTCATTTTCCATAAAAACCACAATGTGTTGCAAGAGCAATACAGAAATTACGGATACAAAAGGTTTTCCAAGCTAACTGTGACGTTCATGCTTGCAGAAAAGAATAACGAGCTTCTTATTAAGAATCATAATGCTCGGCCAAGTGAAACCAAACTATTTTCTGAAGTGAATGCAACAGATGCATAGGATGTGAAATATCCAGAGTGAGGAAATCAAATCTATAGAGGTTGTGGCCGTGGTCGTGGTCGTCGATTTAATCGGGGACGTGGTAACCCCTATAACCCACAAGGCAAAAAACATTATACTTGGGTTAGACCTGAACAAGGTCCAAAAGGAGAAGAATCTCAAGGAAGTACCAGCCAGAAACGTGAGAACATCTGTTATAGATGTGGATCAAAAGGGCATTAGGCCCATGTCTGACGAACTCCTGATTATCTTTGAAAATTATACAAAGAATCTCTAAAAGGCAAAGGGAAGGAAGTAAATCTCACAGAACACTTCGAGGGTATGACACACCTCGACGCTTCCGACTTAATAGTTGATTTCGATGATACCGCTTTTACTGGAAAATGAAATGCTAGTAGTAATACTACTAAATAAGTCTCCAGTTATGTCATGTATAATTATTATTTATTTCAGTTGATTTCAAATAATTTGTTTTCAAAATAATAGATTGTATAACTATTAAATGATTTCTATTTATGAAAATTTTTTATCATCTTATTATTAATATTTGTGTTGATTACAGAAATGAAAAAAGATACAAGCGAAAAAATCTCCAACATAAATACAAGAGAAATTTGTATATCAGATAGTAGAACAACCCACACTATTCTAAGAGATAATATATACTTCTATTATTTAAAACTGGCAAGTTAATACAATATCAAGTCCTACGGGCTTGATCAAATGAAGTGGCAAAACCAACTTTGTATTATCGAATGGAACAAAGTTTTCCACAAACAGTGCCTTATATTCTCCAAATTCTAAAATATAATTATTGAGTTTTAAAGATATATATCTTCAAGGATATGACACTCAGTCTGCAACTGAGGATGAAAAGAAGTATATATATATATATATATATAT
>VBRH01001634.1:0-12119 GCA_014578085.1 Cardamine resedifolia
TCCAACACAAAGGAGTTCGACACGGCCTTCCATATAATGCTTCATAGGGTGACATTCCGATGCTTCGATGATAGCTATTATTGTAGGAGAATTCGGCCAGTTTCAAGTATCTCTCCCAGTTACCGCCCCAATCAAGGACGCATGATCTCAACATATCCTCGAGTGTTTGAATCGTTCATTCGGTATGTCCATCCGTTTGCAGGTGATATGCGGTACTCATGTTTATCCTTATTCCTAAGGCTTGCCTTCCAAAAGTGGGAAGTAAACTGAGTGTCCCGATCGTAGACGATGCTCACCGGAACACCATGCAATCGTACTATATCATCTATGTACCGGGCGGCGATCTCCTCCGCTCCGTCCGTATATTTGATGGTGAGAAAATGAGCCGATTTAGTTAGTCTATCTACGACCACCCAAACCGCATTTTTCTTGGACTTCTCCATAGGCAGTCAAGTCACAAAATCCATTGTGACGTGATCACATTTCCATTCGGGCATCGGTAAGTTTCTCATCAGTCCACTTGGGTTCTGATGTTCCGCCTTGACTTGTTGGCACGTTGGCATTTCGCAATCCAATTTGCCACGTCTTTCTTCATACCGACCCAATGGTAGTATCTCTTTAGATCTCGATACATTTTGTTCATTCCCGGATGGATCGAGAATTGTGACTTATGTGCTTCCTTTAGGATTTCCTCCTTTAGCTCCTTGATATCTGGAACACATACTCGTCCCTTCACAATGATCTTCCCATTGTTTAAAATCTGGTACTCGGTTCGATCATTGTGAGCTTCCTTGTTTCAGTTCTCATCTTTCCCTTGGGCTATCCGGATTTTACTAAGCAAATCTGCTTGGTCCGCTACCGCCAATCCCAATGGTTTAACTTCGTTGGTTATAGCATTTAAATGCAACGTTCCGATCATGTTAAATAATACTTCTTGGTTTCTCTCCGCTTCGATATCATACCATCTTTGGCTTAAGGCATCGACGACTTGGTTTGCTTTACTGGGATGGTAAGCAATTTCTAAATCGTAGTCGGCAACAAACTTCATCCATCTCCTTTGCATTAGGTATAACTCCGACTGAGTGAATAGGTATTTCAAACTCTTGTGATCGGTAAAGATTTGAACATTCGCACCGTATAAGTACGAACGCCAAGTCTTTAACACGAAGACCACCGCAGCCATTTCTAAGTCATGCGTAGGGTAGTTTCCCTCGTGTTTCCGTAATTGCCTTAAGGCATATACGATAGCACTACCCTTTTGCATCAGGACACATCCCAGTCTGGTGATAGATGCATCCGTATAAACCACATAAGGTTCATCAACTTCCGGTAATGTCAACACTGGTGCGCTTGTAAGCATCTCCTTTGATTTTCAGAAACTTGTCTCACATTCCTCCGACCATTCGAACTTGGTCTCCTTCCCGATTAAGCGAGTCAATGGTTGCGCCATACTCGCAAATCCCTTTACAAATCTCCTATAGTATCCGGCCAAGCCAAGAAAACTTCTTATTTCAGTGGCATTCCTCGGCCGTGACCACTCCTTGATCGCCTTGATTTTCTCCGGATCTACAGACACGCCTTGTTTAGACACAATGTGTCCTAAAAATCCCATACTCCTTTGCCACAAACTACACTTGCTTAGTTTGGCAAAAAGCTTGTGTTCCCGGAGTCATTTTAGTATCGCCCTTAAGTGTCTTTGGTGCGATTCTTTATCCTTGGAGTAAACGAGGATATCATCAATGAAGATGATCACGAATTCATCCAACCATTCTCGAAAGATGTTATTCATCATCTTCATGAAAGCCGCCGGTGCATTGGTTAGTCCAAATGGCATGACCACAAATTCATAGTGGTCGTACCTTGTTCAGAACACCGTCTTCCGAATATCCATTGGTTTGATCAGAATTTGATGGTACCCGGAGGCTAAGTCGATTTTTGAGAACCACTTTGCCCCTCGGAGTTGATCCAACAATTCATCTATTCAGGGAAGCGGGTATTTATTCTTCACCGTTACCCGATTCAATCCCCGGTAATCAATGCATAAACGGAAGCTCACATCCTTCTTCTTCACGAATAAAACCGGAGCTCCCCACGGTGAGCTACTCGGCCTTATGAATCCCTTTTCTAACAACTCTTCTAGTTGTTTCTTTAATTCGGCCATCTCCGCCGGTGCCATCCGGTACGGAGCCTTAGAGATTGGGTTTGTTCCCGGCTCAAGTTCAATCGTGAATGGGTCGGACCTATCCGGTGGTATCCCACTCAATGGCCGGAACACATCCTCAAACTCTCTTAGAATCGGTATGTCCTTCAGCTTGATTACCGTTCCAACTTCATTCATTGTAACCGTAGCCAAATAGGCTTCACATACTTTCTCAAGCATCCGTTCCGCCTGGATTGCCGAGACTAAAATACTTCCCGGAGTGGATTTTATTCCTTGGAATTCCAACTTCTCTTTTCCCCTTTCAAAACGTACTCGGCCTCGGTGGCAATCAAGGTGTGCCTTGTACTCGCGCAACCAGTCCATCCCCAACATGACATCGTACTTCTTGAGTGGAACCATGATCAGGTCTGTCGGCATATTAACACCTTCGATAACCATGGAGACGTCCCGTACCCAGCCTTTAATGAACATCTTTTGTCCACCGGCTGCCCTTACTGTTCCTTTTACCGGGTTAGGTTCCGTTTGGAATCCTCCCTTACCTGCAAATTCAGAACTCCCAAAACTATGTGTAGCCCCTGAATCAAATAAGGTGTGTGTTGATACACCACCAATTTCCAAGGTCCCTACACATTCCCCTAGAATGCTAAGTAACCTTTTTTTTTTTGCTTATTCATGATGCTTATGCAATGCACGTATTTACAAGGATAGGTTAAAGCAACGTACCAGTGATCGCACGGATGTTGCCTTCAACGCTATCCTCTTCCGATAGTTTGTATACACGTGGTGCTCCCGCTTACCGCTTTGGCGGTGGCGGTAAGACATCCCCTCCGCGGTTACTCTGTCCCCCTTGTCTCTCTGCTTCGAACTTTGGACACTCTCTCTTAAAGTGCCCAATTTTCCCGCAGTAGTAGCAAGCCCTTGGTTCTTCACCAATCCCTTTTTTATTTCCCTGATCCATTCTTGGACAGTTTTGGATCCTGTGATCCTTGCTCCCGCAACAAGTGCACATACCTGAAGTTTTCCAGTATATTCCGCCATGCCTCTTTCCGCATGTGGCACAGTCGTTTATTTTTCCATCGGACTTGCTGTCCTCCACTTTATCAAATTTCCTTTTCTTTTCCATGGGTTTTGCCGTCTGGTTGGAATGGGATTGGAACTTAGCTTTGTTAAGCTATTTCTCTTCCTCAATCCCGAGCTCAATCATTGCCGCCCGTTCAAGTAACTCTGAGACCGAGTTGAACGTGCGTATCAAGTAGTGATTACGGATCTCCACTCATAATCCGAGGATAAAACGGTGCACCTGCGCTTGTTCCTCCTCTAGCGTCTTAGACGGTTGAACTCTTCATCATATTCTCGCACCGTCTTGTTTCCCTGTACCAACTTAAGGTAGGCTCACTCTAGTCTATCCCAAGCTTCTGGTGGGAAGAACTTCTTGTTGAACTCGCGTTCAAAGTCGGCAAAGGTCTTCATCTCATCACCTTTCTACTTTTCCACGGCCAACCACCTGTTCTGGGCATCTCCTTAAAGGAAATGAACCGCTATATCTTTCCGGTAATCCTCCGGACAACGGGTTGAAGAGAAGTTCCTTAAGAGGTAACTTCTCCACTCATCCGCCATGAGCGGATCTGAACTACCGGTGAAATGCCTGGTTCCCAGCCTGGAAACATGATCCAAGAAGCTGAGATAATCTCCCCTTTTCCTCGAAGAGTTTACCGGCGGATCTAACTCGATCACTTCTGCATTTCCAACAGTTTGTTTTTCCACCGCTTGCACCACAGGGGCCGGTGCAAGTGCCTGGGTTAATGCGGTCAATTAGGTTATCATAAACTTCATCATTTCCCATTACTCTTGAGCAGATGGTAAAACGCCCGGATTTTCCACCATGACACCAGTTCCGTTCATGCTCTGAACCGGTTCACGTGCCGCATTTGATGCCTCGGCATCATCTTGAACCTCTGGACGTTCCTTCGGATTTTGATCATCCGGTAGGTATTGGTCTTGCCCAGCCACAGGTCCGGCTGGGTTTTGTTCCCCATGTTCTTCCTGCGTTGCCGTGACAAACACCTCCTTGGCAACTTCCTTTGCCTTTCCTTTGTCCTTCTTACTTTTTCTCGATTTGCTGCTCTTACCCATCTGCAAAACTCGTACATTAGTCGCGGTTTAAACGTTAGTAAACCGATAAGTACGAAAATGAATAAGACAACTATCATGAGATCTCGTCATGCCGATGAGTGGTGATTGCCCAATCCCACAATATCGATCCTAGGAATAATCATGCTCTGATACCAGCTTGTAAGGACCCGTCCCAAATTTTCTAAGTCCGGGATTGATCATTACGCTACTTAGTCCATTTTAGGGTCCGTTCCTTAAACAATTAAAATTCGAGGTTTATTCCGTGATTCATTGCTCAAATTAAAAGAAACGCATTGACATTCAAGTAAAGAAAGAAACCGGATACTTTATTTATATCACAAGGATTCAAAATAACTTATGAGTTTGCATATAAGCTATTACAAGTATTCGATCCTATCTACCCAGTTACATTACCACCCATTTCCCAGCCTTCGAGTCTCGCGCCTAAGCCACATCCTTGCCACGATCACCGTGAATCCTTTATTCTTTTAGACTTAGGTGTAATATGCGTCTTCTAGGCACAAAGCCACGGTTTCGCCATTACCTTGATCACGCCGAACAATCAAGTCACTGTACGTTCGTTGATCGTACCGCCGAACGTTCATTGATCGTTCCGCCGAACGATGTTACTCGGAAATTCTTGGGGATTTTCCTCGTGTTCTCACCGTCTGTTTTTTTGGAAATTACCGTATTTCCTTAAGAGTTTCTGGGTTATTTACCCGTGTTATCTCTTCGGGTATTCGGATATTTCTCGTGTTTTTCCGTGTGTGTTTCCTCGCTGAATGCCGAGTATTTATAGAATTTTCCTCGACGATTTAGCGGTTACTGAACGAAACACTGCGTCTTTTGATGTGAATAACCGTTCATCACTCCTCCACCGCCTCGGAACATGCAATCAAGGAGACCCATAGGATTGATTGATGATGGGCATGTTGAGTTGCAATACGATGTGAGCCCCCAGACCTTTTCGGACCAAGGGCCTACTAAGCCGGCCGTTTCAAGTGTCACAACGGTTCGTCTTTTACAAAAGATTGCATCTTTGGTGTTCGGGTAATGCGAATGGTCGAGGTATAGTTTTAAACACTTCCTCGGAAAAGTCACCCCGATGTGACTCTTGATACGGATGCGGTATGGATGGTTGCTCGGGTAATGCGACTTGGAGAGGTATAGTTTCCATCCGAGCTATCCTCTCATCTAGGTTTTGGAGTTGGGCTTGGATAGAAGCTAAGATGCCTCTAATGTCCGGTGATCGGGACAAAACTCCCAACTCCCTTGTGTCTCAACTTCCCGCGTAGGCATAGTGGGGACACAAGTCATCACGATCAGAGTCTTCATCTACGGACAACCATGGTAAGACTTGTCGGGGAGTGGAGCGCCAAATATGTTCTGGTGGCTCATGCTCTGGTGCTTCTTGATCCGGTTCACTACCGTAGTCCTCTTAACTTTCAGTCCATGCCTCTTCCTCTAGGGTACTCTCGTCGTAGGCCATACTCTCCCAATAATCAACTACATAACCCATGGGTAGTCAGACAAGGGATCGACTATCGGGTGTTGATCGTTGGGTTTCTGCACGCGGTACGAGTGGTATGAGTGTCGTCGGATGCTGGATCATCTATCGAGTATCAATAGATGGATCGTCGCTCGTGGGATGGTGTGTATATCAGCAAAACACGGACTGGCAGTCGAGGGATGGCATGGATGGTCGATTGGCTATCGGTAGACGTACTGATGTTCGACATGCTATCAGCAGGCAGTCGACATATGGCGGTACGAATGGTCGATGGATGGCAATACGTGCAATACACGTTGCACGGTACGTGTGATGTGCGATGGCCGTCGAGCGATGAACAGTCACTGAACGCGTGATGAATGATCCTAGCCCTTTCTCACAACTCGAGAATCAATGATTCTGGGGACTAAGTCTCAGAGTGAGACAAAGGCTAGTAACAAGCTTGATGATCTGTGATAGACGATGTGCGGTACGGGTGATGTACGATACACTGATGGATGGCGGTACGAGCGATAGACGGAGTGTGTTGACACGGTACCTAAAAACTCGAGAAAAATCAAAACTTACCATGGGAAAAGCTTCTAAACACGGTAAGATTAGTGACAAGGTTAGTAAAACTAAAAGATAAGGTTGTACGATTAAAAGAGGCGCTATCCCGCGCTAACCCAATGATTGGGAATCCTTGGCGTCTAGCAAGGACAAAGGACACGGAGCGTAGGTCTCACAAGAGAGAACGCGTGAGGGAATTTATTCAAAGGGACAACCACAATGATTGGCCTCCGAATGTGCGTGCCAAACGTACAACGAGAAGGATCGTCGGATAAGAGGAAAAAGGTAGATTACTCGCGAGTGGAACACACGACATGCCATGGCGTTCTTGGGACCACTCGTCAGATTCCTCCCTCTCACCACACAAAACGAATCAAAGGACAGCTGGGACCACACGGAGAGGAAGCGCTAACCTAGATATGATAAAGACGGAATTTTAAAAATTATGAAATGCAACAAACAAAAAAACAAACCGATGAGATGCAAGGAAAGGAAAGATAGGATTTTTATGTGTTTTTCTTTTATGAAATGCAACAAAAATCAGAGGAGATGAATCTAATATGCAACATAACACAAAAGCATGAAGAAAATGATGCAAGATGAGGTGGAGGTGATTCAGAGTGAAAAAACATGTGATGAACACACGAAGAACATTAAGAACACCAAAGATGCAATCTTTTGTAAAACTTTTGTAAAATAGATGCAAATAGATATGATGCAAACTAACAACCTGGGAATAAAAACATGATATTTTTCTGGGTTTTATGAATGAACACAAGATGAACACAAAAGTGACAAACTAAGCTAACTGCAAGATAAAGTGAGATCTATCACAATGACCAGGCTTAAAGCTCTGATACCAGTTGATAGCTTCCTAAGGATGAAGAAGTACTAAATCTGGAAGTGGGTGAGAAACCAAAGGGATTATTAGTCAACCAAAGGTTCCTTTATGCAATGGTGGATGCGGCGGAAGGATAACTACCACAAGAGAGGGTAGGATCCGACCAAAAGAGATGAAGAGAAGATGGAATGAAGTGATGATGCTCTGTGTTTATGGAGAAGGCGGAAACTGATACAGGCTGATCGGTCGATGTTCGATCGATGCATGTCGGTTGGCGCGATGTACGTGCTGTGACTCGGAGATCACTACACGAAGATTCGCGTTGACAGTTTCATTCGATGTTCAACGAGAACACAGTGATGCACGGATATTGACATGAGCAGACTTTGAGTGAAACACTGGCGATACATGATCGGTGGGCTCTGGATGTACGTTCAACGATACTGCAATACACAGTCAGCGACAAGATCAACACGGGACAAAACTGATGGAATGGGATCCAAGAAGGCGGTGGACGATTTGATGATCGAAGTGGAAGGAGATGGAGCTGATCTGTTGGTGGTAACACTCGATGAAAACCAGCGACGGGATGGAGGTGAAATGACTGACTCTCTCAATCGATGAACAAGAAAAGCTAATTAAATCACTCAATAACTTGAATTGCAGACTCAAAAGAACTTAAATGAATCACTCAAGTAAGAACTAATGAAAATAAACACAAAGAATTCACATCTTTGTGAAGAGAAGAAAAAAGTTGTTTTTCTTATGAACTTTAAAATCTCGATTAAGGGTCATTTACAAGGAGGAACGAACTGAGCTTTTATAGGCTCAGAGTACAACTATTCTAAGGACTAAAAAAAGAAACAAATTGTGGAAATCAAAAGAAAAGAGCCGTTGAAGCAATTAAAGAGAGAATCAGCCAAATAAGGTAAGTGTAGCCTTTGCTTGTATCTGGTCAGCTTGGGGAGGAAGGTGCACATTTTTGGGAGCCTCTGAATGCCCTGGAGGGTCTCTAACACGTGCAAGAGCTGAGGAAAATATGGCCGTTGTGAGTTAAAGGCGTTTTGATCCAAATATGGCAAGTTTTGATCCTTCCTTTGATTCATGCGTGGAAAGAGATGTGGCGCCATTTTTGTAGCTTGTAAACATCTGGTAGTCTTCTTAGTAGTTTAATAAAATAGCATGGCATCAATCTCTAAGTGGTTTAGTGACTTACTTGAATTGAACCGATCAGTATTGGCCAAAATAGGAGCATATAGAACATCTTCAATTCTAGATGGATATTTACTTGGTTTTCTTCGACAAGAACTTTCCTTATATGTCATTTGCTGATGAAAACTCGAGGAGAGGCTGAATGCACGAGTGGATTCTTCTATGGACAACTTCCATGGCTTGGTGAAGGCTCCGGTGAGGTGTTTGTGGGCTATCTCCAAATATGATCTATTAAATTTGATTTTGGCTTGATCATTCTTCTTAAAATAGGTGATTTTTGAGTGATTCTTCAGACATTGATGAAGTGTACGAGTGGAACTTGTTTTGGATGTTGTTTCTCAATTTGGTTTGGTATCGGGTGGCTTGGCTCTGGCGTGTTGGATTGGCTTCTGGTTTAGTATGGTCCTGATGTCCTCATCATACCCTCCCCCTTGAAAATGTTTCGACCACAAAACAGTACAATCTGCACCAAGAGAAAGCAATTTAGCTTTCATTCTTCTTTGGGAGTTTTGAACCTTACCTCGGTATTATGGTGGTTTGGTGCGGCGTGGCACATCAGGGGGCTCTTCCTTGATCAGCATGTTGTTGATGACTTTCCATCTTTTGTTAAGGCCTGGAAAACTTATCATGAACTCCGGAGATGGCATGTGACTACACCCTGCTGGTTCCTCTATTTGGTTTGAAGTTAAACTCCATTTGGATGTGGTTTCTCTTCGGCCTTTGGACACGTCTAGGGCACCTGTCCTTTCTTTGAAACTTAGAGGAAAAATCAAGTGCATTATACTTGGAACATAGGTGCTTAAAACAATTTTCTCCGTTCCTATAGACTCTTGAGAAGTGAAAACAGAAGACGAAATAATTTTATGAAGTTTTTTGGATTTTATAAAATAGAAACACTGAAACAGGCAAAAATGGAAAAACTAAGAAACATAAACTTTTTTTGATTTTTCTTTAATGGAAAACGAAAACAAAACGAGCAAGAGCAAATTTAACCTAGAAATAAAAGAAAGAGGGTTGAAACAACCTAGGGTAGGAGCGTTTTAAGCTCTGATACCAGATGATGCAGGCCGATCGGTCGATGTTCGATCAATGCACGTCGGTTGGCGCGATGTACGTGCTGTGACTCGGAGATCACTACACGAAGATTTGCGTTGACAGTTTCATTCGATGTTCGATGAGAACACTGCAATTCATCTCGGTGATGGTCGGTCAGTGAGTCAGCGAGACACGACAGTGATGCACAGATATTGACACGAGCAGACTTCGAGTGAAACACTGGCGATACACGAACAGTGGGCTCTGAATGTACGTTCAGCGATACTGCAATACACGGTCAGCGACGAGATCAACACGGGACAGAACTGATTGAATGTGATCGAAGAAGGCGGTGGTAACACGCGGCCTACTAGACGATTTGATGATCGAAGTGGAAGGAGATGGAGCTGATCTGTTGGTGGTAACACTCGACGAAAACCAGCGACGTGACGGAGGTGAAATGATTGACTCTCTCAATCGATGAACAAGACAGGCTAATTGAATCACTCAATAACTTGAATTGCAGACTCAAAAGAACTTAAATGAATCACTCAAGTAAGAACTAATGAAAATAAACACAAAGAATTCACATCTTTGTGAAGAGAAGAAAAAAACTGTTTTTCTTATGAACTTTAAAATCTCGATTAAGGGTCATTTACAAGGAGGAAAAACTGAGATTTTATAGGCTCAGAGTACAACTAGTCTAAGGACTAAAACAAGAAACAAATCATGGAAATTAAAAGAAAAGAGCCATTGAAGTAATTAAAGAGAGAATCGGCCAAATAAGGTAAGTGTAGCCTTTGCTGGTATCTGGTCAGCTTGGGGAGGAAGGAGCGTGTTTTTGGGAGCCTCTGAATGCTCTAGAGGGTCTCTAACACGTGCAAGAGCTGAGGAAAATATGGCTGTTGTGAGTTAAAGGCGTTTGGATCCAAATATGGCAAGTCTAGATCCTTCCTTTGATTCATGCGTGGAAAGAGATGTGGCGCCGTTTTTGTAACTTGGAAACATCTTGTAGTGTAACCTAAGGGCTTTTAAGGCTTTTAAGCCTTAGGCACAAAAAGACGAATATCACTAAAAAGGAGAAAATCACATAAAAGAATATAAATTCTTAAGCACGGAGTCGTTTTGGCCGTCCCGACGGGTAACAAGGCGATCGTGTTGTCCATGGGCAATGATCGACCATGCGGTTAGGTTCTGAAGCAGAATAGGGCGTGATACCGTAGAAATGGGAGCAAGTCTCGGGTTCTCGATTTTCATTGTCTTCTCTTTTAGACTTGGTTCCGATCGAGCTGCGATGTAGTCGCCGTAAGGACAAGATTTGTTGCCTTTTTCATTGTCATTGCCCCTTCTTAAGATGTTCCAAGCAAACCATCTCACGATGGGTTATAAAGCCATCTCACGATGCAAAGTCCAGAATTCAATAACTGGCAGTGGGTGCGTAGTGGGCAATGATGTATGCTCCATGAGGGATATCCGAGCGTGATGGTTGATTCATTCACATAGGTTTTCGAAATGTTTCCTGCAGTAAGGTAGGGTATCTATGACCGGATGGCACTGGTTTCGTGACGGTATGAGGAGCTTTCCTTATTACCAAGGACCGCAGTAGCAGTTGTTCCGCTTCATAGATATCACTGGTTGAAAATGAAACTGGATGTTGGCTTGCGTGTCTACAAAGGCTAGGCTGTTACTAACGGCCCTAGTACCGCGGATGACGAAGATATGATCGTTTGGTGTTCTTTTTGGGGTTTTCATCGGAGGAAAATGTAAGTAATCAATTGTGCTTAGTATTTTGCGCTTGTGCGACTTTGGCTCAGTTTCGGATGTCTTCTCTCTGCTCTTTCGAGTTCCTCAGAAGGGTTATCGGAAAGATTGTTGTATTCAGGTCAACTGGACGTTCGGCGTGTGAGTGGTGATTGGATAGCTAGTGTTTGTAGGCTTTGTGCTTGTGCACCGAACTACTTACCACCTTTCCTTCTCAGTTATTTCACGGGCGATATTTCAATCGATGATCGGATTTGGGGCATGATGAGGACATACAAGCTACCGTACCCAAACTACGGAGAAGTCCGAGAACCCGAGGGGGAGCTAGGAGTGTGCGGGAAGATTTCAACAACTCCGTGGAAAGCCTAATCCCCTTAATGAAGCACGAAGAACTCAAGGAGACTCTTCTTGCCGAGGAAATCACACAAGAAACACCAATGGATCCCACGAGCAAATCACACGATGAGGTCTAACACAATGGAGCTAAAACCCCGGCAAACGTACATGACAAGACGGCGATAATTGACTTTCTGCCGGTTCTTCAAGGACATCAAGCCACAACCACTTTCGTCATAGCTAAGGATGACCGTTGAAATGCAAACTAAGAAAGGTGAGTTTTTCAATTATTTCATTATTTGAAATTTACGGTTTTGTTTTAATTGTTTTGCAAGTTTCTTAGTTAATCTAAACCGAGTCTTAGATGTCCCAGCATTTATGTTTTTAGAGTCTAGAATGCACGTTGTTTTTATTTTCTTTTACTTATGTATTTCCGGCCCTTGAAGCCCACCGCCGTCGAGCAGTTTATAAGCTCCTTCCCGGCTTGTATTATTTTTACGCTACATCAATAAAGAACCGAAATTTCTTCTCTAAGAAAACCCTAGCCGCTTTCTTCCTTGCGTGAGATTCGCTTGAAGATT
>VBRH01001635.1:15075-25187 GCA_014578085.1 Cardamine resedifolia
TATTACTCAATACATAAAGAAGCTCCTTGATTGGGCTTTAACCTAATTACACCATCTCATTTTCCGTCAAGCTCTCCATCAATCTCTCCGTTGTTGTCGGATGATTATCTATTTTTCCCGTCTTATTCGACTCCATATCGCCCGAAGCCGACTTTACTACGCGAGATCAAAATCAAAAGGTAAGCCTCTTCGTTTTTTCCTAGTCAATGAGTTGCTGTAAGATGACTTTAAAAGATTATTTGTGACGAAAATAATTTCATTTTGGTTTTCTCAATAACCTTATTTAAACCACGTTGCTTGAACAACCCTTTACATCATATTTCTTGAGTTACAACAATGTTGTTTAATAACTAAAAAGTAGTAACCAAGAAGAAATATATTTTAACCATCACAACTATAGGAGTGACGGTTATTGTATTAAATCAAATGTACGTCACAACCGTTGGGCACTATAAAAATATGTTTTTCTACATCAAAATGAGAAAAGAAAGAGAGAATTGAGAGATTCATGAAATCAAAAATTGAAAGAATATTTAGTAACAAATACATAAACAAAACACAAAACCTCTATTTGTTTCTCTTGAATCCTAACCTAGAATTAGAGAGAAGAATCGAAATACTTTTTAAAAAATGATTTTGAATACGATTCAATCATTATTTAAGTTCACCGTAAATTACGATCCTAGAATTACAACACGAGAATTAATGACCAAAAACTCAAAACTTATGTTCCATATTTTGGTTAGATGCCAAACACGAAAATTTCCCTGATCATTTATTTAATTATGTTATTAAATTTGGTCATTCACCTAATCAACTCTATTTTTATCTAACTGTTTTTTCCGTGCTATATAGCTCTATCTAAAATAAACTTACATTATTATGTAATTATGGTTATTTTCTTGGAGAATTTTCTGTTTTTAATTTTTTTCTATTTTTATATAAATAACTGAAGAAGAAAAAGGCACGACATCACAACTTTATTCCTTACTGATCGATGACAATATAAAAGGAAGAACTTTATTCCTCACCAAGTAATTAATATATACATCTTTTATACTATAATTCATCACAACAACATCTTTAAACTCTGAAAGTATCGAAATAATTTAGAGCTTAACCTCGAGATTTTTCATCAAACTGAGAATTAAGAAGTCAAACTCCAGCGTTTGGCGTCCGCGTTTCGGACAACTAAGTTAGTCGCAGATCGGAGAAAAGGCATGAGGAAATTTGGGAATTTATGAAAGTCAATAAAAATTTTATAATCACCGGATTCGTTTTGAGCAATTATGATGATGAGCTTTGCAATTCACATCATCGGAATCAATATCCGAGAATGACGAATAGTCGGCGGCCAAAACCCTCCTGCTAAAGATTCTACCGCAGCCGCTGCAACCGCTTAATCTGCGTTTGGCGTTTAGGATTGCCCTCCATCCAATTGTACAAGGCTGTTTGATACAGCACCAGAGAATGCAAAGAGGACAATAGACACATAAGCAGCAAACGTTAAACGCAACTTCGGATGGAGCTGTCACAGCTGCGTTTGCGTTTGCGTTTGCGTTTGTGGTTACGGACCTTGTTGACGAAACGGTGATCTGTTTCCTTGCTCGATCTTCTTCTTCTTCTTCTTTACCTCTCTGGAGAAGATTTTTGCTGTAGTTCATCGTGTTCTTGAAGAAAAAGAGCTCAATTATGAACGATTTTTAAAGAAGATGATTTTTTTTAATTTTTATATTTATCTACAATTTTATTATATTTTCTGTCGCTTTACAAACTAATATAAAAATTGCAGACGGTTTTACGTGGAAATACTGCCGAAATAGCTGACATAAATAATAGTTATCGTATAAATATACATTTAAGACCTGTCGCTATTATCCCAATATTGATATACCTTTATGAATCTTTCAAAGCCACATGAATTAAAAAATATATATATAGATATATATAAACAAATAATTAGAATCTACCAAACCGTGGCCACAAAGAAAACTTATAATTCTTTTATCAGAAAAGAAGAGAGAAAACTTACAACAGTTTTAAACAAAAAAGGAAAAAAGAAGAAATTTAGAATACTCTTTTCTGATAAAAGTGAAAATCAATATGTCATGGGTGCACTAACTTTCTCTATCTTTCGATTTAGAGAAATTTATTTATTTTCCGTAATTTCTTTGTATGAAGTATCAACATGATAATTAAAATGGAATATATGCTACTGCAACAACCTCTGCCACATAGAAGAACTTTTACAACAATTTGAGTAACACTTTTTTAGCCAGGTTCATAACTATGGGATAAAAACTTGAAATTATGTTGTTAATAGAATAATAGGAGTCATTAGGAATTTGTTTTTTGGCAAAAAATAGACTAATTTCTTATTTTTAATCTGATACTATGTGATTTTTAATGGGATTTAATGAAAAAATCGCTCAACTTTGGCCACATCTAATTTTAAACCCTCAACTATTGTTTTAGTAAAAAATCTCCTCAACTATTATTTGCTAATAGATTTGACCATTCTTAAACAATTTCCGTCTACAGTGATAAAAATTTGTTTTGAATGACATAGAGCGTTGAGGCGTTTGTATTTAGCATGGAGACAACAAAATTTCATAGAAACATTTAAGTTTTGCAAAAATAACAACTATCTTAGACATAATCGTTGTCCTACATTTTTCTCTTTTCTCTCTCTCTTGCGGTAAACCTTTTCATCTTCATCCTTCTAGATCTAGCTTTTTTTCTTTGTTCGAGCTTCATTGTTGGTTCTTGTGTTGGTAGGTGGTGGCGGTAAGGTGAACTCTCTTCTCCGTTGCACAAAGGTGTGGTTGGCCAGCCGGCGAGATGTTGTGGAAGCTTGTGGCTCGATAGAGGCTATGGTGGTTCTACACCTATCTTGTTCCTTGCTAGAGGACGGTGAGGAAGCACGGCGGCGAGCTCTCGACGGTTTCTTGGAGAGCTGCGAGATTCATCTTGTTTTCGGTTTAGTCTAGTGGGTTATGCCGGTTGTCTTGGTGACTCAGTGGTTCGTTGACGGCTCTGTTGGAGGATGGTGGTTCGTCCGGTGGAAGTCCATCGTTGGCTACTCTGCCTCTTGACCGGATTGAAGGCTATCATTCTTTCTCAGAGTGTTTGAGCTGACAAGGCCGAGAGTTCTTGGTTAATGGTGGAGAAGAGGTTGTAGCTTTTATCCTAGAGGGTTGGTCACCTTAGGATTTCGCGCCGGTTAGACCGTGGATATCTGGCTTTAAGTTGCGTTAGGTTCTGGGAGAGGCCTTGGATTAGGTGCGTCGCTGGTCCAGTTTTTGTCTCGGAGACGGATACTCTGGTGTATTGTGCTGCCTCCAAAAGTTTATGTCGAAACTACCTTCTTTTATCTGCCGGTCCTCTCTGCTTGGGAGTCTTTCGACCCCAATCCTGAACCCAATTTCTCCCCCGTTTTTCCTTGTAATTTTCTTAGATTCGGTTCATCTCTATTTTCGGCTATAATTGTTTGATATTTGTTCATATTATTGTCTTTTAATTTTTTTTACAACTTCTAAACACCGGAACCCTAAGTTTCAAGTTTGAGGTTTTACATGCACTTTATGGTGTTTTTCATTTTAACCTTGTTGTTTCTATGATAAATTCAAACGTCTCGATGTTTTATGTCATTCAAAACAATATTATATCACCGTAAATGGAAACTGTTTACGGAAGGTTGAATCTATTAACAAATTATAGTTAGATTTTTTACTAAAAATAGTATAGAGTTTAAATGGATAGAACCAAAGTTAAGGATTTTTTCATTAAATACTCATTTCTAATTTTCTATAATGACCCCAGTGTCATATTTGTCAAAGCTAAGTTATTAATATTAATATTAATATTAATATTAAATACCATAATATTAATTAACTAAAACTTCTCAAGAACCCAAGAGGTATGGACAACACAAAAGTCAACAGCATCATGGGTCCTAGGACCGACCTATTGGATCGCCAAAAAGACAGGCCCAATGAACAGAAACGAAACACTGATCTATCCATTCGTGGACAGAGAGAGTGATCGAGGGTATAAAACAGAAATAATGGTTTGTGACGCATACATCAAGAATTGGTTAGACAATATGACCAAAGTATTTTGAACTGAATTTTGAAGATTGTTGTCAAGATCCTGGCATTGTGCTAAGTGATAACTCCGAACTAAGTTAAGAAAAGAGAGTTTTGATAGGATATTGTTTCCTTCATCATCAACCTAGGTTTGTTGTAGTTAAGAGTGAATCCCAAGAGTGAAGATAATTATAGAACTAAGAGAAAAAGGTTTCTACTTTCTAGAATTGTTATTTGTTAAAAGAGTTAAGACAAACTTGCGTATTAACTCAACAACAGATAAGGCTTACATATTACTGTTGTAGAACTAAATAGAAGATGTTTCTAGAATTATCAAGGCAACTAGCTATAGATTAAGTAGGCAAATGGACAATAATTAAAAAGTATTCTAAAACAATATAGCACCTAGCCACTACTAGTATAAATAAGGGTTCATGATGTCATTTATAATATCGTCAATAAAAGAAAGAACCAGTAGAAGAGTTATTTTTTAAAATTAACTTATTAATTTTAATGTATTTCCTTTATTTTTTGTTAAAAGATTAATGTCTTTTCTTAGATTTACAAAAGAGTTAAAACTTTTATATCCAATAGCAATAACATTATTTTCTCAAATTCGAAACCATTTTCGTCCATTTTTAAAAGAAAAACGTTATAGCCTAAACTAAATAAACAATCAATGTTGACATTTTCTTAATTATTGTTTAAAAATCTGCTATCCATTGCAAGCGCTTTAAACTTCTTAGGAACAAATTTTTGTTTAGCAAAAAAATAAAAATAATACTCCTTCTCATTCATAATATAAAATGTTTTAGAGATTTTGTTATTTCATGGTATCTCTTTTAAACTGAGGTTAGAGATCACTTCTTGGTATAAACGTATACATGTAACAATTACCCTTTGGATTAAACAAAATTATGAATATGATATAGTAATTATATTTTATGGACTAGTGCAGGTTTGGGTACGAGATTTTGATGTGATGTTCAAATGATTCTCAAATATTACATGGTAAGATTAAATATATATGTATGGAGAAAACAATGTAAAGAAAAACTTTATAACACCAAATTAATGTAATAGAAAACTAGAACCTCTTGTAGTTGTAATCAAACCGTTCCATTTGGTATTCACATTTTATCAAAAAATAATTTAATGTGAATAGAAAACTAGAACAGGAATATAAATCTTCATCATAATAGTTTTCAAGATGATGTATTATATATATATAGTTTGTTCGGTAAGTTACATACTTACATTACATTTATTAATATGGTACCCCTCCTTGTGTTTTGTGTGTGGAGAAAATAAGGTACATGAAGAAATAGTGGTATATCATTCTTTTTTTGCTATCGATTTCATTCCTTTTAAGTGGGAATGTAGTCTCCGAATTTTTTTGTATATAGACATAACACTCTCCATTACACCTTTTTACTCTTCACATCCTCTCTCTATATACACTATAGTCTCTACTCTCTACCCTCACGTACACACACACACTATATATATGTATGCAGTCTCGCTTTTTATATTTAGAATTTAGTTTATGCTCTTATATTGCCCTCGTCCATGTTGTTGTTAGCAGAGTCGCATAAACACAAACACACACGCATACAAAGTGGAGGGTGATTATAGTGTGGTTGTTGACAGAAGCTAGAGAGCACCAAGGATGATATGCAAACACAACTGCGCATGCATATTTCTGTGTTTCTTATTATATATCATACTTCACATCAATGTTGAAGGCGAATGATGAAAAAGGGTTAAGCCATGTGCATCTCTATTCCTCTGTGCTCTCTAGGCTTCTGTCATCACCTTTCTTCCTCTCCATCTACTCTTTATATCTCTATACACTACATACCATATACACTTATGCATCGATCTTACTTATACACCATGTTGTCTTTAACTATGGTTATATTGCGCGCATCTCATCTTTGTTCATGCATATCATGCTTTCAAATTAAAAATCTTTTATATTTTCCCTTTAGCTGTCGAGAAAAGGGATTTCTTTCTTCCAAATATCAAGTTTCTGTTTCTTGGGTTAATTCCATAGGTTCACATTTATATTCATGTTATATATGGAAATCTCCATGCATATGGCACAATTATATCCATCCATAGACATTAATATATACCAATTTAATTGTTTCATATATGCAAAAATATCAAAGTATATTGTACTGTGACTATTGTCTCTATATGTGGTGCTTCTATTATTGCTTTGTGCTTTTTCTCGTTGTTGTAATTCCTCTAGGTTTGTAACAGTACATGAAATGGTATCCCTTTAAGGAAAGTGAAGAGAAAAAAAAAGACCAATTTAACAAAAACAAGCATTTTTTTTTTTCTTTCACCAAAGCACTATATATATGAAACCAATGTATTACGATTTTTTTTATGGTAGATTCTTAATAGGAGACGTTTAAAGTTAGTTGATCCTATCATCCTAATATCATATGTACATAAAGATATAAATACACATGCATGATGATTATTTTTTTTTTTTTATCAAGCATAAAAAAAATCCATGATTAATTATAATAACGCAATTGAGAATTTCTTGTACTTGTATACAATCTTTAAGATAAACTATTCCTCATATCACTCGAGTAGAGGGAAGTTTACGGTAGACATGACCACGATTATGGTTATTAAGGTTACGGTTAATTAATTACTGGTTATAATTATAATTTTCCATTAACAGTAACCTTAACTATTTAATATACGATTATAACGGTTACGGTTGAACCGATTACGGTTATAAACGATTACGGTAAAAACGATTAAATACGATTTAATTATTTTGATGATTAAAATAAAAATTAATATCAATAGGATTTTTAGTTTACACAAAAGTTTACGGTTATGATTAATTATATGTTTATTTTGTTATTTAAAACGGTTACGATTATAATTTTAAAGTTACAATTATGCGGTTAACTAACGGTTTTATATGGTTACAGTTTATTTACGGTTACGGTTAACCATAATTATTATATTTTTACGATTAACATTTACGCTTTTTAACTATTTTATATAATTACAGTCTGGTTACAATTAAAACAATCTGATTATGATCTGAAATACGGTTTCAGTAGATTTTGGTCATGTGTAGTTTGCAGTGTTGTTTTGTTACATGCATATCATCATAAATACGGTTACGGTTGATCGCTGTACCAACCGGAAAATATTAAAAGAAAAAAAACATCTTAAATGGAAAATAGTCAATACCGATAATCGTAAGTATCCGATTTAAAACATTTTTGGGCCGTGATAATGGGCCGAGAATTCACAACATCCACGTGTTCGAAACGCGCTGATAAATCGGGTGGGAATAGCAGTTTTATATAGCTCAGTTACAAAACAAACAAACAAAAACACTAAATTTCCGGGGGAAGAACAATTGGTGAAAACTCTCCCAACTTCAAGGGAAACCCAAATCGAGAGGTAAAAGAAACTTCGATTTTGATCATCTTCGAGATTCTTGTTTCTATCTTTCGAAATGCAATGTCCAGAGACTTAGATTCTCACTTTGATTCGCAGCAATGTCAAGTGATCCGCAAGATATGACGACTGACAGTGACGATTCTGTTGGAGGTGGAGATTCTCAACCACCGGTGAGCACTGAGGCGGCCACAAAGACTCAAGATATGACGACTGACAGTGAAGATGCTGGTGGAGGTGGAGATTCTCAACCACCGGTGAACACTGCGGCGGCGGAGCCAGAGACTCAAGATATGATGATTGACAGTGATGAAACTGTTGGAGGTGGAGATTCTCAACCACCGGAGAACACTGCAGCAGCGGCGCCAGAGATTCCTGACTTGAGATTGAATCGATCTCCTGACATCGAGCACCTTTCTGATATCTACGACGATCCGCAACTGGAATTTAGCTCTTTAGTATTGAGTTCGTTAGAGAAGCACTTGCCGGCGAATCTTCTCACGCTGAACAGAGACGAGAAGGCGAAATTATTGTCGACCATTCTTCGCAAGTATATTTCCCGCCAAGAACTTTCTCATGTAAGTCTCTTTCCAACTTCTGATTTCTTGAAATTTTGACTTCAGAGTATGATCGTTATCTTTTTTTGTTTTCCTTGTGAAAACATAGAATCTGGTTAGATGATGATGAAGTTAATCCCACAGTTTCTCAGAATAGTTTCTTGTTCATATAATGTTTCAGAGAGAAAGGCTCAAGAACTATAGGGAGAAGATAATCTCAAACTATGAAGTGAGAAGCCTTTTTGCTCTTCTTTTGTTTTATATTTTTGGTTTCTTAGACTTCTTCTTCATGCCAGAGTTTGAAATGTTTCCTTATGTAGCCACGTTGGAGAGGATTGTATGATATAAATCCCAACTTCTATTTTCTTCCTGCGTTCCGTAAGGCGATCAAAGAACACACAACGGCAGGCTACAGACGCATAATTTCTGAACCACAACCCGGCGTTTTTGTCTTTCAAATGTTTCGGCCTGATGTCTTGGAGAGACTGATACAAGAGGTAAATAATAAACCACATCATCATATACTTATTCTCTGCTGATGCTTTGTTATGTTGTTCATGTGATTAAACAGGTTGAACATTTCAAAGATTGGGCTAAAGAGAGAAACTTCCAGATCATGAAACCAAGCATTCTGAGTAATAATGGTATTGTGCTTGCAGACTTGGGGATGGATACTATGCTTAAAAAACTCGTGGAGGGTTTTATCTTACCTATTTGCAAAGGCAAGACCAATATATGACTTCAAGTCTTTGCTTTTAGAAAGAGTTTTATTAGTAAGTAGAGTAAAACTAAACTATACACAACCTGTTGTTTTTGCAGTACTCTTCAATGATGCCTGTTTAGGAAAGTTTGACTCTCAACATGGATATGTTGTTGAATATGGTATGGATGCTGGTTTTGGTGAATCAGGTGAGAGTCCCCTTTATTTTCTGCTTTTACTTTGCAACAACGGCTTTTCGAGCTTTTTCCTGGAATGCAAACATATTCTGTGATACTATAAGCTACTTTAGGTTTAGTTTAAGGGATTTTTCTTTTTGAATCTGCAGGCTTCCATGTAGATGATTCAGAAGTAACAGTGAATGTTTGCTTGGGTGAACAATTTGAGGGAGGGGAAACATATTTCCGAGGCGTACGATGCGTGAAACATGTGAATACAGATGCACTGCTAGAGGTATATATGTGAGTCCTTTTGAGGAGCTTCTTGTTCTTATTTTTGTTTGTTTGTATTACATTCCAAGATCCTGTAAAGTGGCAAAGGTTAAGTAATAAAGTAAACAACTATTGATCTTTAAAACAGGAAATGTTTGAATACCCTCACAAAGCGGGTCAAGTGATGCTTCACCGTGGCCGCCACCGCAATGGTTCCAGAGCTACAACATTGGGTTATAGGGCCAATATGATTATTTGGTGCAGAAGGTAATTAAACAATACTGAAACTTGCCTAGATGATATAATTTCAGATCACAATTGAATAACATTTTCTTCTGCTTTTTTTTGTCATTGCAGCTCTTTCTATAGAGAGCAACAAACCTATGAGAAGGGATACTTCAACTGGTGTGGTCAATGCGTCAAAGTACACAAAGACAACCAAAGCCAGATTCTTGATGCCAAAAGAAAGGTTAAAAACAAAAGACAATAATGGTTTTGCACAAGTTTATAAGATGTTTGATTTGAGCATGGTTATGAATCTTTATCTGCAGGAAATGATTAGAATAGAGACTTCCAAGCCAGAAACACAACACATAGCTTAATCAAATCTGTGAAACCCCTCAAGTATCTGCTTTGCCGTTTCTGACTGTTTTACTTGGAAAAAAAAACAGAGTATATAATATGTAGTAGAATCATTTGAGGGTAAATAACTCTTTTTGTATCTTGAATCTTCTCGTCTCTCACAGTACACTGTGTACACATGAAATTTGTCGCACCTGTAAAAGGAAACCATATAATATTTGATGTAATTGCTTTTTACTCTGTGGTGCTGCTCTCTAAAAACACTCCATCTTCGACTTTTTTTTTTTTTTTT
>VBRH01001636.1:1361-16233 GCA_014578085.1 Cardamine resedifolia
TTTTTTTTTTTTTTTTTAATTTAAATTTTGGGCAGAATATATATTTTTATCTCAGGTACCTGCAATTTCTCAAGCCCAGAGAGAGCATATAAATGTTCTGATTTTTCATGGTCATTCATTGAATAAACTGAAACATTATGTTACCATACAACCATGAGGAGCATGCATGAGAAATTGAACAAGTGAAGCAGCTTACCCACTGTGGGAAGTGGATGAATCTCGCCGTGATGATCTTAATCCTGACTCTGCCTGCTCCAATTCACGTTGAAGCTCCCTCTGGTAAAGTAGTTTGTAACAAAAACAAAAAGTTAAGAAGATGGTATTATCTTTAACAAAAAAAAAAGAAGATGGTATTATTAAATGATGAACTAGAAAAATGCAATTGGTATGTTGACTCGTCTAAATGCCAAGCATAAAATGAGCATGTTTTCAAGAAGCTGCTAAACCATACAAACATTCTCAGTGTAGTTATATTCTAATTTTATAATTTGTGCGTCTACGTACGGTTATATAAAGCTGGGTGATGAAAAAAAAACAATTCAATAATACATAACTAGATCATGCACAGAACAAGGTGGAAGCGGAATGGGGATCCTTGCCTGTATTTGCCTCTCCTTTTCCATTTCCAGTTGGTGTCGCAGTTCCCTTGTTTTGGCTCTTTCGAGTTCTAGAGCCTGCTGTCTCTCTATCTCCTTCTCTTCTTCAGCTGCCTTCTCCCTGAATAATAATGGCCAAAAATCAAGTTCTGCTAATAGCCAAAAAGATTCAAACTCAGTTTATCACATAGCTACAAGTAAAGAACAGAAACAAACCTGTCCAATTTTTGAATGAGTTCAGCTTCTCTTAAAGCTGTTTCTTCCAGATACTTCTGACGGTCACGCCACATAAGAATTTTCTTTTGCCTGCGGGCAACTAAGTCTTGTCGAAGTTTTTCCTTTTCCCTGATAATATGCAGAATTATCGTGTATCCACAAGAAAACCCCTTAAGCATACACAGCAAATTTTGGAGTCTCCGCGGACAAAATTCTACTAACATATGGTCCTACATGCTGGCAATGACCATTATAGATAACAGCTCTTACTAGCACAAAAGTCCCAATATGTTTCTTCTATCCCATCACTGATAGAAGCCATTTAATTTTCGATTTTTTTTATCAACAAAAAAATATAGGTACTCATGCAAATAATCTCTAGAGCTTACTAAAAGCTTAATATATTTAGAGTTTAGTGACACATACAGTGCATATATGTCATCCTTGATCTGCTGAAGGCGATTATCATCCTTTCTCGAGGCTGGGAAACATAATTGTACATCAATTAGATAAGTGTGTCAAATGGTCATTGTATGATGGAAATGAAAAAAAGAGAAGCTATTACATGCGACTTGGAGAAGTTGGTGCTTTTCTTTGGAACCCAGTATATCTGGTACATCATGCTCTTTCCGTATGATATCCAATTCCATCTCAGCCTCTTCTAGTTCCTAGTGTTTTGAAAACAAAAGATTAAATCAGTGAATACCGTCATCAGACTAGCAAAGAGAGTATTAAAGGGAACATTCATACTCACAATAGCCTCCTCATCAACCTTCTTTGCAAAAAGCTCAAAGTATGACTCAACAGAAGATAAACTAGAGAGAACCTGTCATATGAAAATAAAACTTAGAACCACATTAGTATGACTCGAGAAAAGTTGAGATCTTGGTGAACTTATTAAGAAGAAAAGATCGAAGAATAGACCACTTACATATCATATTTAAGAAAACTACTACAAAGACGCTAACTAATTGCTTGACCTGTGCTATGGTGCTTCTAGTAGATTTGTCACTTATACATCATATTCAATACTAAAAACTACAAACATATAAATGTGATTCTTAAATGTTGTACATCACTACGGATTCGTTAACCGCAATATATCTCTACATGTCTTTAGTTTACCTATTCTATATGCATTAACAGCTTATGCAGACAAGATCTTACTTGAACAGAAGGATAATGTGAATTCTTGGAGAATACTATAATATACTCTTTTACTTTAAAAAGTCCTTACCCCAGACTTTTCAGCTACAGTTATTCACAAAACTACTTTCTAAGCCAAACTTATCATGACACCTGAATGAAACACCACCAAGGCGAAACGAGCAAGCTATATAAAACATTCATTTTCTCATATGATTGCACTTGCAGACTATTCATAGCATTACAAACCTCAAGAATTGATTGACGTGTAGACCCAAAATCAGGATTGCCTTTAACTTCAGAACTAGAAGAAACCACCTCTTTGAGGACCTTTAGCACCAAAAAAAAAAAAAAAAAAAAAAAAAAATTCTTAACAGAGTAGATTTTTTTAATGAAAGAAACAGCCCCAGTATACACATAAGCTCATACTTCACAAACATGAACTTGTACCTCTCTTGCTTCATTTTCTCCATTCCTAAATCTGCACAAGAGTTGGCAAGCTTTTGTTTCTACTGTCCCCAATCTGCCATCTATTCATGAAACAGAAAAGAAAACTAAACCTTTGTAAGGAAAATTTGCATCAAAACGCAGCGTGCTGGCAATGAAAAGGTTGTCATACCGGTTTTTGAGGAACCTAGAAGCTCAATGCTTTTCCAAATACTTTGATGAATTAATGACAAATCTTCACTTGAACAGTAAAGACAACAGCTAGCAATAATTGCTAATGAGAGCATCAGCAGTGGTCCTTCCCCCAATGATCCCCCAACCTTTCCAAAACAATGGAGGATGCTATCAGATGCACAAAGAAATGTTTGTAGCAGATTTTGGCTAGCATAAGGAATTAAATCTACTAGAAGTGCCATAGCACAAGTCCGTATTGACAATGACGTATCCGATGATGCCCTTAAAACAACCGAATCCCATGTACTCCCAACCAAAAGTGATAATGTTGGCTGTGGTACAGAACTAACAATTCCGAGAGGTTTATTGCAGAGTATCGAAGACTTTACAGCTACTTCATCATCCATATCTTTTCCGAGCAGCTTACATAAATGGCGAAGGCCTATCAATCGCTGCTCAGGTTCAGGATGATCCAACATGGCACAAAACAAATCAGCCAATGGTGAAACATCACTCTCACAGAGTCCATGGGCCACTCTTTCAAACAACAATGACAACCACTCATCAGATTGGACACGCAATAAAAGTCTGGGAGCAGAATATACATTCTTTCTTATGGCAGAGCAAATATAATTAGTGACATTGTCAAGCTGGAAACATGGAGGAGACCCAAGCAAGCAGTCAAGGATAGTTGATGCAACTTCCCAGCAGTGGTTCTCTTGCAGAATAAGAATCCTTTCAGCAAGTCCTTCCAGACCTTTTTTCCAATGCTTCAACAACCAGTCGGACTCAAGGTTTTCATTATTGCCTTCTTCACAATTCTGAGATACAGGAAATGCTGAAGCCAAGCATCTCAAGTACACAAAACATTCGGCTGAGGTATCAGTGAGCTTCTTAGACAGTTGACGATGAAGACTCCAACATTTTTTAAGTGTCACCAGGAGACTGACAATTAATTCCTCCAAGTCCTTGGTAAACTCTTCGACCTCACTTGAAAGTAGCTTAACATTTTGGTTTGAAACAAAAGCATCATCTTTGCTAATATATACACTACCAGAAACATTGGATGGATTCAGTATGACTTCCTTAAGAAACAATGGTCTTCTGAGAGGGTTCTTGTCACTGACTGTTTGAGGACCCGAAATACCTGGAAATTGAAGGGGGAGACAACCAAATGTCTGTAAAATCTGCACTATAAAAAGTTTGCAACTGTCTAAGACGGCCTGAAAAGCACAGAGATAATCATGGAAGGAAGATGTTGGCTCAAAGTCAGGAAAGTGAGTCCACTGCAATAAAGACTGCAAGAAGGCCTGTTTGCTTTGGAAGGTAAGATCTGGTAAAATAGAAGCTAGAACAAATATAGACCGAGACATGGTGGATGTTTTTCCCATGCAAGTATTTTGATTCTCATCCCTCTGTCTGATACACTTGAAAAGCTCCTCAAAACACAATGTCTCAAAATCAAGACAAGTCTCATCAGCTGTTAACTTTTCCACAGATGACGCTTTTTGTAATGCATGTGTTATAATCGGTCTCAGCACAAGCAGCATAGAGTTGAGAAATGCAACATCACAATATGAGGCCTTGCAAAGTGATACTAACACTTGCACCACTCGAGGTATTTCCAGAACCATAGCTTCCATGTGTGCTTTCACAATACTTTCCAATATATAGAGGATTACAGCTTTGGTATTTCTCCCAACATAACCTTTGAAAAAATCAGAATTCATCTTACCAACTTCTTCTTTGTCAGAAAAAGGCCATAAACACAAATCAGAAAACCAGCACAAGATGTCAGGCAACGCTGCTGAAGAAAGCAATCTCAGTTGCAAACTGACAGCTTCTAAAATGAGTTCTCCAAAGACTTCGAATTGTTTCTTCATCTGCGGAAAAAACATACCAAGATACGGGTATAGGACTTGAAAATCACTATGTTCAGAAGCTTCACAAGCTGACTCTTTTTGATGGGTAAAGTCTCTGTTCTTATTACCAGTTTCTGGATCAATATATTTATGTACTACAGCGAGCTCATCAGCAAATATTGATAATAAACCAGTTAACTCGGACAGATCAGACACAAGGTAAATTCTATCACTAATGAACTGTTTCGCGATACGAGATACTGCCATCCAACCCAAGAAACGAACAACGGCCGAGCTAGAGTGGGAAAGTGATGATATTCTCTGCACCCAAGTTGTGGACGGAATAAAACTTTGATGCAAAAAAAAATTATCAACATTTTCTGCAGAATCAGAGTCACCATCACTTCCACTAGAAGCAATAACCAATTTCTGAAGCAGCAGCCAGCGGCGCTGAATCAGAACACTTTTTACTGGTTTTAACCCATAATTCCCTTCCCTGAGATGATGATGAATAGATGTTAGCATCACATTGAGGTAATCTGCTGATTGTAATATGATATAAATCACATCTTCAGGTGGACAGAATAGCTTAGTGGCAGAACGCAGGAGAAACACCAAGCAATGCATAAGAGTTTCATGATGGGAATGCTGATCCTTCAGGAGTCGCTGAACAAGAAAATTACATAGCAGAGCTTGGTTTTGCCTAACCAGAGTGATCGCATCCAGAGATATCATATCACTGGGAGATAGATCAATAACATGTTCATCACACACTTCGGCAGACTTGTAAATTTCTTTGGTTGACAGCTCCACCTTGAATTTTCTGTCTAACTCTGCAGCCTCAAGCAGAATTTGAAAAACAATTACATCTCTTTGTCTTTCAAGCTTAGCAATTGTTTCAATGTTCACATGTTTCTTCTCTGCACCCTTCCTTGGCTTAACCTCTTTCTGGTTTCGAGCTTTGATCATCTCAAACTCCTTAACAAATTTTGAACTGTCCCTAACGGATTTCAGAAAAAAGGGATTCACATAGCACTCTGCGGCAGAGAGTAAAGCATCCACTGCAGCATCATGACCTTCGCTAGAAATGGAATCATGCGCTTGTAACTCATGGGCCAAACGCTTGAATTCAGAAGCCTTGTTCTCACAGTCCTGAATGTTCTCAAGTTGAAGAGAGTCAGCTTGCAGGTTCAAAAGCTTAGTACCAAGATCAGAATCCAACACCAACCCAATTGGTGGTAAGAAGGTAAATTTTTCGTCATCATCTTTCTTTTCAGCCACTACATCGTTGACAGCTTCGTTGCAACTAAAACTAGTGTCTTTCAATGAGAAACTCCGAAGTTCTTGAGGAGCAAAAAAGAGTCTTACATCGTCATAAACATCAATCTTGATTGTAGAATCCGATACATCTGCACTAATGTCAGTGTCAACTTGCTTAGGAGATTTTGTAGGTCTTACTTGGCGGGGAACCTTTGATGTAGAGGATGGCTCAAACTCCATGCTTTTACTGGCAGGCTTGCAAAGATCAATTCCAGATGGTAAATCTAACTGAGGATCAAGTATAGAGAGGAGGACACTGCAAAGTGTACCATATAACAGTTAGGAATCTGATATATAAAAAGTAGCATAGCTCTGGCCTCTGGGCACCAAAAGCTTGACCGACTATTTACTGGTACCAGATTATGGTCTACTGATCATATAAATAACGCATAGCCGAATAATAAACAGAGAAATCATGGAAAAAACAAGTGAACTGCTTATATGAAATTTTAATATGCTACATTAAAGCATTTGATCTTAAACAGTCATCTCTGCTAATCACAATTCAAAAAGACTTAATAAGCAGCCTCTTCTACTTTTTCCATTTTTAAAACAGGTTATGCATGGCCTCTTCAAACCTCCACATATATGAAGTAAATTTTATATCCATGAATCACCACAGAAAAACAAACTCCACTAATCTAGAAAGAAAATATAGACAAAAAAAAAGAGGACTGAAGTGGCAAGCCTACAAAGGGTCAGCTTCTAAGAAAAAGGTATTGGTGACAGTTTGGAATACTCATATGGATATCAATTTTGAAATAGTTTAATTGTCTCCAAAAATTATGAACGTCTCATTGGTTTCCTGCTATCTTAAGGAAGAAGAATATTTGATATCCTACAAAAACTGCCAAGTCTGGTGCAAGTCATACCTAGGACTCACTGAACCATGTCGCCATTCCATTTCAAGGGAAGGGAGAACGGCAGGTTTTCCCACCGCAATACGGATGATATCAAGGGCCATAGAACAATTCTCCTCTTGTTTCTTAGTAAATGTGGAGTCACCAAAAATTATTCCACCCTTAACTGGAGACATAGCAGGAACCAGAAAAGGCTCCAACATCTCCAGGAGGAAAAGAATTTTGTGCTTAACTTCCTGTAAAATGCAGGACAGGGAGACTAAGGTGAATAACTTCACAAAAGAAAAGAACTGCACAAAAGCATTACACCACATGTTTTACCCCTGATATGTTCTTGCTAGCTTCCTCTTTTCCAAATTCGCAAAGATTGAACGAGGAGTTAAAGCAAAAATAAGACAATATGCAAGGTTAATACTTAAATAGGTTGTAATACCTTGTACTTCTCTAAAATATTGTCCATATGACCAGACAGAGCAAGCACAATGTATTTGATTGCAGCATAAGCAGAAGCTATGGATTGGCGAGCACCCTGAAGAAGTGCCAGTAACATCATAATCTAACCATTGACTGAAAAGGGTGAGAGCATATTCAAAGAAGACAATCCCATAAACATTATGAAGATCTATGTGGATGTGCGTCTATGCATGAATATGGCGTTACTATGTTTTAGGCTGCCAACTCTCGTGTCACTTTTGTCTTAAAAAAAATACCATTTTAGTGATCTCAACTCGTTATCAACAATTCCATAGCAGACCTAACCCATGCCAAATAATATACTGAGCTACATAGAAAGTTAGTAAACATACCTGAAGTGTACCCAATAGATCTTCTAAAAGCTCTATACTTAGATCAACCTGTGAAGCAGAAGAAATTCAAGTCTGAGAACATATTAAGGTATATACATACACAATGATAATAATGAATAAAAACATATACATGGACTGTAATTTAAAGTGCTTTATCTGAACCTTTGCAATCACTTGTGCTGTCCAAGAAGCTAAAACGGAAGAACAAAGATCAATTAGAAGGCATGCCGCCTTCGCCTGCATAAGATTTTCAACAGTTCCTTGATTACACATTTCAAAAGCCTACTTTGACCAGCTCTTACACAGCAGATTGTTTGCATTCAACAGAAGTATCAGTCGTGTTCAAGGCCTATGCTGCACTATATTTTAAATAACCCTTACGTGATATTCCAAGGAAGCTTTGCTGCTAAGAAGATATTCTAGGTATGTAATACCTTACGGAATCCAGTGAAAAACGTTAACAAACCGTTTCGAAAAAGTTAAGACAGTACAGCTCTATTGCTAGCTAATAAAGGTTTGCTTTGTATACGTGCATCTACAGCCAATTTACTGTAAACATACTTCAATGCAACAGTGACATGTCACCAGGAAGTAAATGCTAGACAAAAATACAGTGATAAGTATGCTGTTTTAGAGGTTTTAGAAACACTCCAGCAGTAAGTATGTGGCAAAATTAAAATCCGTATGTAGGAGACTGAATGAACTGACATGAGATTGTGAATAAGATGACAGGTAGCCGGCACAAGCATTAAGTAGTGGATGGTACAATGGTGAAGATGACATCAGAACAATCTGTAACCAAAACAATTTAAATAATCAGAATGAAATCTAAACGGAATTTATAATCAGTCAGGATATCAAAAAATAAATAGAGACACACTAAATCATAAGACAACCTGTGATAAAGCCTGCTGACCAGAAGCTTGCCCCCATAGTGAAAAATCATTTATGTGATCAAATGAGCTGCTTCCGTATGGACGAAGTGCTATCCCACAAAGAGGAAAGCAGGTAAGAAAAAAAAAGAAAGTGTATAAATCGGTGAAGCTTAATACAAACTGGAGCAAAAAAAATTGATGCCCCCAAGAGTGGAAGATCTCTTGGAGGCCTCCACTTCAAGACACACTCCTGGGTATTGGGGTATTCATATCGCACCTTCGGCACATATATTAAATATTTTCAAGGAAAATACAATATGGTGCATGCAGAGAATAAGGAGGCTCAACCATGTAGGATAATATGTCAAGTTATTACTTCCAAAATTTTCTGCATGTATCAAGAAGAGGCCAAATATATTGATGAAGAAGTAGGGCTATTTCAAACCACCACCTGGCAATAAGGCTTGCACGAGCGGTAGTGAAAGGCAGAGGTTTGACGGGTTTTCAGATAATCTACGGCAGAGTGCAGGCTACAAATTTTTTTACCAATGTTAACTCCTTAAAGCAGATGCTATATGAATCAGAGAAAGAGAAGATAATTAACCTGTGCAGCACAAGAAAATAGAATATGCAGAATTCCTTCCTCCACCGCAGAAATGTCTAAAATATTGATATTCATAATGCAACAGTAAAATTCAGAGGCAAGCACGCTATTCTTTTCTCCAAACAGACTTGAATAATCAGTTTGATCTTTGGGAGAAGATGGTTCCGGTTTTGATGTTTTCTCGTCCAATTTAGAAGTGTCTCCAGCATCAGATGATTCTTCTTGCAATGTAGACTCATTAAGCTTCTCTAAAATTTTGGAACCCTGTATATATAGGGACATACATAAGGTGAGTTTTGGAGACCAAAACATTTTCTGCAGAGACAAATACCGAAGTGTAAAGTACATCACCATTCTACAAACAATTCCCAGATGGGTATCTTTTAACGCCTTTCTCAGAAGCAAAAAGATGGCATCTGGCCAAAATGCAGCTGAACTGGATGCAGAGAAAGTGACAGATGAAGGGCCACGCGACCTTCTAGGCTGGCATTACATAAACGAGAGAATAAGAGAAAGCAAATCATTTATGCAACGTCTTCATATATTTCTAAATAGAAAGCAGGAGTTGAGTTCTTTATTAATAACATGTGAGCTTTGAAACAATTGACTACAGATCTTATACATACTAAACAAAAATATTGACAGAAAACTGAAAGAAAAAAAGCGCTGAGGTGAAAAATAAACTTGTTATAAAGCCGAATAGGGCATAAATCATTACGCAAAGATCCATGCTGACTTATACTAGGTTTTGAGAAACAGTGAAAAGGTTAAGCTAGTTTTACTATATAAAAATATACCAAGAACAAAAGAGAGAATTGCAACTACCGGCGGTAAGAGAGATCAAGAATGTAAATACCTCAAAGTTAGAAGAGACGGTAACAACACTGGTGGTCAAAGTTCTTGCAATTTCTCTGGAACGTTAAGACAAAATACAAGTTGGCACTATCACCCAATATGGGGGAGTCTTAAAGATAAAGTAAACTAAATAAACAAGTTGGCACTTCAATTTAAGGACAGACTTCAAATGCTCCTTTGGTTTTTCAAGTTTGAGAAGGGAACCTAACAAAATAAGTTGGAACTACCACCCAAGGAAAGAAAGTTCAACGTACTAATTATCCTTTTCAGTTAGAAAACAAGGAAAGCATGCCTACCACGCCTGAATGATTAAGGAAAGACAGTCCCAAGGAATGTAGCCAGAGGAAAAAGAAAAGAAAGACCTCTCATTTAGAAATATTACACTCAGTGGTATACATATCCAATCCCATTATACCATGAATATACATTTGCACTAACATAATAAAATTCAAGTGCAGTAGAGACACAAACCTCTCGCTTAGAAACTGGAGTATTGGGTAAAAGGAGCCGGTAAGCATGGCTAGGAAATGGAGATTAAAGTCAACGTCATCTTGAAAGCTGGAAAGGTCTGCCTGTGAAATAAAAAACACCATCGTAGGCAGAGATAAGAAAGGCATTCTCGTCTCCCAAGCCAGTAGAAAGTGAAACATCATCTTAGTCAATAAAAGATTATAGTTACCTCAAGTTGGGGAAGGAAGGCACGCAAACGCCTTGTCATGTCTTGAAGAAACTACAAATAGAAAGTGTCAAACGAACCATGCATATAATTGCACTATCTACAGAATACAAAATAAAATGTTACATGAAAGAAAGCTGGGCACCTGAAGATACAAATCACGAGCATCTAGCTTATGTGCGACAATATGTGGAAGCAGATGATCAACAACAGGCTGAAATTCTGGTTCCAGACCAGGAACTGATATCCCGATAAGCTACACAAGAGTGAGCAAGAAATGAAGTTTAGGAAGAAACAGGATAAACTAACAATACGGCATTACAGGTACTAGAAAAGGCGAAATGGAAAATCCTAAAAATAAAGAATACAAGAATTTAAGAAGAATAGAGTGGCATTTAATCCATTAACCATTCACTAAGGCAAAACAACAAAACCAAAACTTGACCTGCAAAAAGCCTATAGAAATACTCTGGGTTCAGCCTCCGAAGCCATAAAATAAATTTCCAAGTTGAACTCATCATGGTCAGCTTCATTTAAACTAAAGTTCGTCATATCTACATAATATGTCAAGGTTTTTGATCAAGGAAGATTATTTTATTCTAACATGAGAAACAATACAGAATAAATTGGTCCCTATATTAAGAACTGTCTAAAAGTGTTCTAGTACACCGCATCCAAAAAATATAATGCTCAAATACAATTCTTTAGCTGCCTGTAACAACCTATTGTTTCATGTTCCCGCTTAGGATTCACATCACAGATGAGCCATTCAAAAGTGTTGTACATCATATATACCTCCCAAACCTAAGACTTACTTGGATGAAAAATATGGCAATTGGGTTGCCCCGTAAGCAAGATATTCGAACATAACGACACGGAGTGTAGTTTACTGGATAAACCATATCGCGTCGAGGTGCTTCACAGCGAGGGCGGGCCTTCACAAATGCTTCTGGCTGATAAAGAGAAGCCATCACTACAACGTACAAGACGTTTGAGCAAAAATTAAACAAATAAAATTGCCTTATATGCAAAGAAGAAAGAACTACATCAAATTTTTCTATGATAAAAAATCATGAAAGAAGAATTTATATTAATAAATATTTTGAATTGGTAAATGGGCTTCAAACTACAGAAATTTTTTAAAACCTCATAACACTCAGATTCCGCCCTATGAATAGAAGGATATGTATGTCGCAATTTCTACAAATGGATAAGAAGCAATGAAGACGTATCAAATCATCAGCAGATCATCAACAGCTATCATCAGCAGGAATCCAACCTTGTATTGTAAACCAACTGCTATATCCCATTCAAGAACAGACTTATTGTATATCCTTATGCGTGATAACAAACTTGGTTCCTGCAAATAGAAAGAAAAAACTTGTAGCTAATTATTTTCATGTGCTAGTAACACATGCAGACCCGTATAACAAGTGAAAACAGCCATAGAAAAAATTTATGTAATATAGATGACAGGTTGAACGAAAAACTTCAGGAATTCGTATAGAAACTAGATTGCTATCTACGTTGAGAAAATAAGGCTAATAGCAGAAACAGCCAAGGAAAAAGCCATGGCTTCTTTAGCTTTTTCTTTGGAATGCTTTATTCATCGTCTATTTTTCACTGTTATCTAAAAAAATAAAAATGCCCATTCAAATAACAGAAGTAGAACAAAATACACAGTCTAGCTAACTACAGTATTGTGCTTTCTGTCTAGACTAGAACAAAGTATCTTTGATAATTGGTACTAAGACGAAGAAAGTACATTTTAAGGTGAACCTAAAGTTAAAGAATACGGGCGTGGAATGACTTGATTCTGAAAGAGGAAAACAAGATACAGGCCCTGTAACGCCCATAGGTTAATAAACCTTGTTTCCATCAAACTTTAAGTCCCTAGCTATATCTCTTTACATAATAACCAATACTACTTGACTTGTACACTACACTCTTTGGTCATTTTTGCTTTTACCAATTGGTAGTCTTCTCTTAGTCCCTTACTCTAATATGACACTTCTTCACCTCCACTATAAAGTCAAACAAAACTACATACTTTCAACTAAAATCTTGCCTTCTATAAGAAACCAAATATTCTAAACGATGCTATAACAATCTTATGTTATACCGTCAGATCCCCAAGACTAAGTACCTATAGCAAGAAAACTCAAGTGTTCTAATAAGTCTTATCAGTCAAAATTTGGTTCAGTCCAACACTTAGTCGTGAGAAGTCGTCGGTCTCACAGAGCGAACAAACACACCAATGAACAGAGAGAGAGAGAGAGAGAGAGAGAGAGAGAGAGAGATAGGGAGGGAATTCGAGAATACCGAGAGTTCAAGCAATATCCATTCCTTGGTGTTGGTCCCAGTGGACCAGTGGGAACGGAGGTCGGGCTCAAGCACCTGAGCTGCCTTTTGCGAAGACGACTCGCGCGACATCGCTTTGACCTTGAAAGGAAGTGGTTTCACCCTCGGCTCCAGCTCCGTCTCCATCATAATCACTGAGATTTTAGGTTTTGAGAGATGATTGCTTGATTTGGGGCTTTGCTTCAACTAAAAGTGAGCATCCGAGGAAGAGAGAGATCCCGTACTAGCGTAGCAGCTAAATGGTGGAATCGAATGCGACTTTTTTTTCTTTTTCTTTTATCGATTATAAGATTTTTTCTTTTTCTTTTATCGATTATAAGACCATTGGTTTTTTTTTTTCTAACACCTTTTTTTTATATATACTTCATATCATCATCTATCTCTTCCACCTAATAATTCATCGATCTCTTCTACCTAATAACTCAACATTCATTCAACTTTTATACCCTACAATAGTTTTGTTTAATAAAATTCAACACCTTACCCCACTATTTTTAATTCATATTTTTATCTTCTTGTATGTTTTTTTTTTGTGATTAGTTATTAAACAATTAGAAACTAAAATAATTAAGAGTTAATAAATTTTGAAAACAATTTTTTTCTTTCTTATTTTATATTTTTATTTTTCAAGTAATAAAAATGAGAAATAAAGATACTCATTATGAGAACAAATAAAATTACAAAAAACTTAAAATGCAATAAACAAGAATTTTTTTATGTTGAAAGGATCATTGTTGGGATGCATTTCACAAAAAGATGTTTAAAGCTATAAACAAGATTTTATTAAAGGCTAATCGAAAAACTATACTCCCTCCGTTTCAATATATATGATGTTTTGGAGGTTGACACAGAAATTAAGAAAATATGTACTTTTAGCCAAAATATCTTCTTCTTTTTTTAAAACATAATTTAACAAAAACACTCAATTAAAGCAATTAAAATGACTAAATGTTGGAAGCTAATTTTTTTACTTGATTGTAAGTTGTGGAAAACCAAAGACAGAGAAATGAACATTTGATTACTTTTAAAATTTTTAGATAAATTCATTTCTTTATTATTTTTTATATGGGGATGTAAAAACATCTTATATTGTGAAACAAAAAAAAAACTCCAAAACATCCTATATATTGAAACGGAGGGAGTAGTGAAAATGCATTTTTTTGTCCAAATCAAATGAAACAAGTCTATATTTTATAGATAATGAAAATGATGAAGTCTGGTATAAATTAATTTATTATGAAATAATTGATCCAAAATAATTAGAATGAAAAAAAATCAAAACTTTCAACAACCAATAACAACACAACAAGTGTTTTACTGTCTTTCTTCTCCAACCATCATTTTTAATATCCAACAAAAACCTCACATGTGGCATTCATCTCTCCTCCTTTACTAGATTCAACTAGTTAAATTAATTAACATCAAATAATCCACCTCATTTCAACACCCACACTCAACATCCTCATTGCACCAATTCAACAGTTGAATTGGCAATTCAACACCATCATTGTAAATGGTCCTTATTAAAACAAATCCTTTTTAGATTCAGTTAAATTTAGTTTTCTCAAATATATAATTTTACATTTGTTGTAGTGATATAAAATAAAATAAAGATAAAGTAAAAGATAGATTTTCAAAAACATCTGGTTTTCATTTCGTTAGTGTGATCATTTTCCATCTTATGTTGGATATAAATAGTAACAGTTGAAGTTAGATGAAGCTGGTTAAACTAGAGAATTCGACTAAAGTTTTTAGGGTGTGTTAGTTTTTAAGTTTTTATTAGAGAATTGAGTAGTTTTAAGTTTTTTTTTGAAAAACAGGTAGTTTTTAGGGTAGTTTTAAAAAAAATAGAGGGTAATAAATTGAAAACTACCCTAAAAATTACCTATTTTACAAATAAAAACTTAAAACTACTTAAATCACAAATAAAAACTTAAAAACTACCTAACTACCCAATATTCTCAAGTTTTTATGATTTGGCAGAATCAGGCGAAATATCTTAAAATTAAAATAATAAAACCTGAATTTGATAAAAAAATTTGGAACAAATTATTTAATTAAATAAATTTATGAA
>VBRH01001636.1:20676-36524 GCA_014578085.1 Cardamine resedifolia
AGGCGGATAAGTGGAGGTTCAGGATAGAGCGGAACTTCTATTCTATCAGATGCCCTGAGGAGTATCGGGTAGATTTGGCGGTTTATTATCTATATGACGATGCTCACACATGGTGGGAGAGTGTGTTGGCACGGAGAGGAGGAGCGGTGTTGACTTGGGGCGAGTTCCATGAGTTTGACCTCAAGTATTTTCTGCAGGAGGCTTTAGACCGGCTGGAGGGTGAGTTCTTAGACTTTTCGCAGGGGAGCAAGTCTGTCTGGGAGTATGAGACCGAGTTCAATTGGCTCAAGCAGTATGCTGGCAGGGGTCTTGACGATAAGAAGACTCAGGTGTGTAGGTTCTTACGAGGCATGCGGTTAGAGTTGAAGAACCGCTATATCGTTCGAAGTTATGATTCGGTAGTGGAGTTGGTTGAGTGGGCAGCCTTGATTGAGGAGGGCATGAGGCAGGAGTCCAGATCGCAGGTTGTGAGTTCTGGGGTTCTGAGAAAATCTTAGAGTTTTGCTCCGAGCAGGGGGGGCAAGTCCGACAGTGAGCAGAGGCAGAAGAGGAAGTGGAAGGACACTTCCAAGACTGTGGGTGCACGGTATCGGTGTTTCCGGTGTGGTTGTTCAGAACACCGTATCGCTGACTGCACCAAGGCTGATGAGCGGGTTTTCTACCACTGCAAGGAACCCGGGCATGTCAAGACCAGTTGCCCAAAGCTGGGAGGAAGAAGTATTAGTTTGTCTTTTGTTTTATCGTGTAGTTAGTTGGTTGACTTGTATTTTTTTATTATTTTATTTAGGTCACATTCGGGAGTTTTAGGTGTTATTCATCCCACGTGGTTCAGGAAATTTTAGACTTTCGTCGGGAATTTTCCCGTGCACGATCCAGGTGAGTGCAGTACCGTGGTCGGATATTTTTACGAAACATTTTCTGGGCTAATTACATGTTAGTATTTATTTCAGTGTTTTGCTGATTATTGCCATTTTACTAGTGTTGTTAAACTATAGAAATTATTTCCGAGAAAATTACCGTTAATTGCTGTTAATTTTAGGATTATTTCTGTGATTTTTCCGTGATTTTCCGTTGAATTAATTGTTGAGAATTAATTATTTTAATCACGTTTTGGTTGTTTAAAATATTGTTGATTGATTTAATTCATTATTTTGCGGTGAATTAATTTTTATCAAGTTGTTGTTTTGCTGTTTGTCGAGTCCGGGTATTTTATTATGTCGGGGTATATTTTCGTAATTTTTTCCTAGTTGACATAGTAGACTGGTTGATCGTCTCCTTAGTATTTATTAAATACTGTAACGCCCCGACCGCCACCGTCCGTGGGCGCCCTCGTCCTCTCTCGGCCCATGGGCCCCACCCTCGTCCGACGGTCGGCTTGTTATTTTTGGGAGGCTCTAAAGACTTGTTACTGTCCCTACAAATCACCACATGATCTTTTCGTCTGCTGGGAGTTGATAATATTTATAGAAATATTACTATTATATTTATTGTTAAAAAAAAAAAAAATGGGTCGGGGCGTTTCAGGTAGGCTGTGACTCAAAATTATCTGGAACTAGTGCAATGAAGGGTCACATATCTAGATGTAAGTTATATAAGGATTTTGATGGAAGAGAGAAACAAAGGTTGTTAAGTGGTGATAGTGGTGGTAATATGAAGGTTATTAGGTATGATTCAGATCTGTTTAGGAGCGCAGTGAATAAGTTAGTTGTAGTCAATGAGTTACCATTCCCTTTTGCTGAATCAGAGGGTTGGAAACACTTATGTTTTGATGTCTTGCCTTTGTACAAGGCATTACCCATTGGTGAGGCTTACAAACTATTAACCACTTTCTAGTTTCCAACTTTGTTTTAAGATACAAAGGCTGATCTTTTGTAATGAATACTTGTGGTGAGACTTACAAACTACAAGTATTCATCACAAGTATGAAATCATTTTTGTGTATGAAGTCCTTTTGTGTAGAAAATGGTTGTCTCACCTTGGAATATGTTTTTTTGGTTCAAAAAACTTCAAATTATGTAATTTTTGTTGACTTTCGGATGGAAAGATCTGATTTAAAGAATTTTTGGATTGATTTTGGATGTGTTTTTGTCATGGGTCCGAACCCATGACTAAACTGAAAATTGATAAGAGATCTGAATAAACTGAAAATTTAATTCTGTTTAAATCGGATAAGTTTTCAAAATTCAAATAAACCGAAATTCTGAGAAAACTGAACCGATTAACCCGACAAAACCGAATGCCCATGGCTAGCATATATGCTTCATCTGTTTTTCATGCTTGTTCTTGTAAGAAATTTGAATAATCATTTTCTCCACATTCTTTATTATTACCAAATTTTTCTCCAGGGAACGTGTCACCTTGGAAAGCATCATCAAAATCAAAGTCTAGGATTTGAGAAAGACAAATGAAGTTATGCAATCTAGTTGTTGTTATAATTAATTTGTTTTGTATCTCGATATTGTATATTGGAAACTCTGATAAAATCCTATTTTTTTTCCATACTCCAAATGTATGTTCAATCATTAAGCAAAGAGAAGAATGTCCTCGAGTAAATAATTCTTCTTCATCTCTAGGGTATAACCATCTTGAAATTGTGTCAAATGATACCTATGAACTCTAAACGGAGCTAAATATCCTTGGGTGTTAGCATAACCAGAATCAACAAAATAATACTTCAAAGGCGGAGGAGTTGGAAACTTGGATCACGCTCTATTGCGTAAGACAAGACTCTTGCATCATGTACTGATCTAGGACACCCTACAAATATATATGTTAATAACAAATCCAAGTTGCATATTGCCCAAACAATAATGCTTGTCTGTGAATGCATGTTACAAAAACGAGTGGCATTTGAACCAGTCACCATGATCGTACAATGAGTGCCATCCATTGCACCCCATGTTCCAAAATTCATTAGGCGCTAGTCAGGCGGTCGGAGAATGCCTACCACTTAATCAACTAGTCTGATATTAAATGAGAACTAATAAGGGATTAGTTTTTTTTGTAATTTTATGTATACTTATAGAATATATTAAATATTGTGTAACATAACATTAATTCAACATGGTTTGGTGGTCTGTGATTTATTTAAAGAGATATAGGTCTTGGGGTCGAACATCAATATGTAATTTTTTTGGTTTTAATACCTTTTAACTTTAATGAGCTGTAAAAGACAAATATACCCCCATTTTCTTCCTCAGTCCTACGCGATTCTAACCTAATTTTCAGTCGCTTGCTGATTTGTTTTTATCAATCTTGTCATTTTAAATGCTTTTCATATTTTTTGCTTAATAATAACAGGTGTACAACAAAGCATCTAGTTTAAAATCTAGTAAAAAAAAAACCCTTTTTTTAAGAACTCTGATTTTTGGCTGATTTGCTTAAATCCCGACGGATTTCTTCCCCCTAAGAGTTTAACTATCAACTATGCGGAACAGGGATTGCACCTATGAAACCATCAAAATAAGGTCACTAACAATTATCATCTCGTAGACCTCGGGGTATCTGACAGAGAGTTGCTCGGAAGTTTGCTTCCTAAGTAATCTACCAAATAGTTGTGTGCATGTTTCTAAACATTTTTAAAATTTGCTTCCAACAGTCTTTTGTGCGGGCCCGAATAAGAATTCAACTTAATGTTGTGACATGTTGTTACCACATATCACAAGAAACATTGCCACAATTTCTTATCAAATATGTTTTGTGGATTTAATTCCTAACTCTGTATGTGATGTCTCACAAGAAAACCTCTATGTATACGCATTCTTAAGAGATGTAAGCAATTCCTTGGATAATTATAAATATTCGTTTGAATGTTGCACTATTCTAAGCCCCATTCATTCCCCATTGGTTACCCACAATAATATTTTTATAGTAATTTATCACAGGAGAGAGTTTCCATGATATTCATGTGCTCCAACAAAATTAGTTAAAGTAATTCATCGTCTGTAAGATTATGTAACCCACATAAATTTAACTCGATAATGCGACAAACATGAACATAAATTTAAGTTTATTAAGCAACACTTAAAAATAACAAAAACTGGAAACACTTAAATAAAATAAAGATAACAACGAACTTTTAACTCACAAAAAGATAAAACTTTGCTTGTGCGTAGGGATGCTTTCGTGAGAGAAGTGTTACTCTTGATTTGGATCAAAATAGTTATTTTTGTCAGAATTGCTTTATTTTATACCCGAGTTAATTGAATCATTCCTTTATGTGGGAACGTCCATCTCTAGCGTGGATAAGCCTGAAGGTGCTCCTAAGCGGTCTAATTTGACTCCACTTTCTAAGAAGATGTAGACAAAGGCTACTTGAGCTCATTCCCACATTTCGGGGTGTTGATCAAGTGCAGCTCTTCCCGTTCGTTCCTTTGCCGACCAACCAGAAAATACTCCGCAGGCTCACCAAACAATTATTTTTAATGGGAATTGTTGTTCATGAGCAAGTGCAGTTCTTCCCAAAAATTATTCCATCAAACGTGAGAAGCCTGAAATACTTGTTAAAGCATTTGTAAATTTGAAAGGCCGTCTTGGCTTCAATACCTCTCTATGTATTTTGTATACGACAGCGCAAGTGATATGAGCATCTTCTTGCCTCGGACACACAATATGCTTGTGGAAAAGAATGACTCCAAACATCATTTATAAGGACTTTGTCCAATTTTTTACATATTATTCATTCTTCCCTTTTGTTGCACCAAGTGACCAGCAAACCATATGACGCCATATTCATAAGAGAGTTATATCGAATCACCTTTTAAAATCTCTTATCCCATAGTTTGGTGATGAGTGAAATAATTCCAAGTACTCTTCAACATCAAGGATCTCATTAAATTCACAAAAAATCAACAAAAGTTTATTTCTAATCATCGGCGAGTCATGATGATTTTTTTTAATCTTCTCACAACTCCTTCTTTTCCTCCAAACAGCTCAAAGCATATATAAGTGAACAAAAAAATATCATCCTTACTTCCATCCATCAAAACAACACATGTTATCATATGCCTACTCTTAAAACATGGTGTGGCTCTTACTATTGACTTCATTACCACCCAAATCATTCCAAGACGATTGTACTCATAATTTGATAACCATTAACAATCTTTAAACACATTAGAAACAATGTTTACCGCTTTATTTTCATTACTAGCCGCCTTCACAAGAAAATAAAACTCTATCAAGTGATCATTAACACAGCCCAAACCTCACTATCAACCCTAATTAAATCAGTAAGCTTCATCTCTCTTTTATCATAACCTCTCCATTTTTGAGTTCGCTTGTTGTTATCTTGTGGTTAAGTTCACTCTCATCATCACCAACGATCTTTCTAATCATCACAACCATCATCGTGTTGATCATCATCCAGTTCGGAGCCTTCATCTTTAAGTTCCGATTTTATTTAAGTAAGTAAAAAGAACAGGAAAATGTTTCAAGGGAGATTTTTGCCGCGTGAGTTCCGGCCAAACCAAAAAGAGTTATGTTAGTTTCTTGGTGGTTATGAATATGTCTCATTGCAAGGAAGCCACATCACTTTGCAGTTTGTCAATCTGAGGTATATTCCGATCAGTTCATTTCCAAAGTTTAAGAAAAAACATTCATGTATGATCATAAACAACTACATTGAATCTGTCAAAATTTGTCACTTGAAATTTCAGAAATAGTTCTGATGCAGCATCTGAAAGGGGATGTGGGAGGCTCATGTGAAGTCAGATCTTGATGAAACTTAATGGTGTGCTTCGTGGAACTACTATCTTGGGATTCGATGGTGGGATCAAGATTTTAACGGACTCATGGATTTAGGTCTCGGTTGAAGGAAAACCAAGCTGAAGCTCAAGAATTTGGGAAAATATTTGGTGGAGCAGTGAATATATCCTATTGAGAAGCAATGAAAAGTGATTTGTTCTTCATCATCAAGTAGCTAAGGCGAGGGTGTGATCTGCAGAAAGATAGTTACATTTTCTTTATTATGATTAATGAATCATGACATGCATGCTTAGATCTTTTTGCTTAGAAATGTTTAAGTTTACATGTTTTTATGCTTGTTCAATTGATGCTTGATATGTATGATTTGATGATTGATGAATTAAAGTGATCATGTCTAGTGACATGATATATGTTGTTATGTGGTATAATGTTCTATGATATTATTTATGAGATTATGATGTTTATGAGGGGGATGAAGCGACTTAAGTTGTGGATGGCCAACAACCATGGATGGTTGGTGGTCAGTGGTTGGAGATCCCAAGATGAAGTGGCTTATACTATGGATGGTCAGTTACCATGCATGGTCAGTAGTCGTGGATTTTTTCATGTAGGGGCTTAACCGTGGACAGTCGGTGGCCAAAGGTGAATCTAGATTATGTATGTATGAATTTTTTGTTGAGAGCTAGAATGTTGGCATGTATGTTATTGCTTGTCGAGTAAGGCATACTATATGTTTGCTAGTGTCTAGGTTTATGTGTTTTGATGATTGTTGCATAGGATTTGAAAGTGTTCTATGTTTCTAGTGAGAGAAAACGATCTCCTCAATGAGTAATTCGTTACTCATCCCTTCCTTTTCTCTTTTCAGATAAGGTTGAGGACCGTGAGTAGTTGTGCAAGTCTGTCTCCTTTTGGTGTTATTTTCGGGGATCCTGGGTATTTTATTTCATTTCTTTGTTAATGGATTTATTACAGTTTATGTCGGATGTTTTAAGGTTTTCTCAAGACGTTTTTAAGAAGAGTTTATTTTTAGTGGATTTTGATTTTAGAGAAAAGTATGTTTGCTAACCAAGTTTCAGAAGAAATGAATAAGAGAAAAATTCCTACTAAATACTAAGGCGAGTAACACGTCATCTCAAAAGACCACATAGTCGGGTTTTTAATGATACATGTCAAAATCTAAATCGCAATTGACACACATAAATTAGTATTTATATGTGTGTATGTGTGTTTTTTGCTCTTATTTTTGTTGTTAGTTTTCATTTTTGTTTAAGGAAAGTAAGAGTTAATTATTTTTTAGATATATACATGGAATTTACCGATGTTAAAAATACGCTAGGCACTAATCAGGCGGTTGGTGTGGGCCTAGTGCCTAGACAATAAATCGCGTATTAATCAAGGATTAATTGGGGATTATTTTATGTATTATTTTATTCTATTTAATTAAAAAATATTGTTAATTAGGTGGAAACATATATATATATATATTAATATAAATTTCAATTAAAAACCTAACAACTAAAACATTGCAAAACTTATCATAAACGAAATGATCATAAAAATCTAACCTACGAATCAAAACTGCAATAATGGAGATGAAAATCAATTCTACTAAAAAGGGATAATTGAGGTTTAAAAAACAAAAATGTCCCACATCGACTTCTATTGAGACTTATCATAACCTAACAATCACTGCATACTTAACATGTGATTATTGGGGTTTTTAGTCTCCATGAGGAACATGAAATCTGAAAAATGTTCACGACGCATTCTTTCAAATTTTGAATTGTCAAGTGGCTCCCCAATCCTTAACAATTCCAACTCATTAGACACATACTTGCTTCGGCGGTTCCTCATCCAGAACCACCTCTAAATTACATCGGTTAGCGACCTTTGACGTTGATTTTACCTCCTCACTTGCTTCCTCACTAGCCTTCTTTTCCGGTGTGGTATCATCACCCGTCTCACCACTATATTTTTCTTTATATACCATCATCGTCTTCTTGTTATTCTACACTTGCCTTCTCCATTTACTAGGTCTTTTACTGTATCTCACAACTTGTAGCTTAACCCTGAAGGAATTGCCCCCATGGGAACTAGCTCTAGAACCCTCACTCACAACCCGAAGTTTAGAAGTAACCAAGCCCTTCTCATAGCCAACCTTAAGCGCATCTGCCATCAACTTCTATCCGCTCTTCTCTACTTCTCTTGTCTCCGAGTAACGAAAGACAAACGAAAGACAAAACCCTTGCCCTAATTGGCTGGTGTCAGTCGTTACCATATAATCCCCATAACCACCCCCCCTCCCCCGGAAAAAAGTTATCGGTTCAAAGGGTTAAAAGGACATCTAGGCTTGTCATGAGGTAAGCCTTTGGCATTGAAAACATCTTTTCTTTATCCGTTTATACTCAAAGCCAATTGTCACGAAAACAATCTCTGTGAGTTCCGTTGACAATTCATCTTCTCGAACCCTAATGAAGCCCTTGATTGGTGGCTTAAGTGGATCAAATGCCACCTCAACAACTTGATCGATGTCTTTTGCAATCCGTGATTGATTATGCATAATAAAATTCCACCGGAATATTCCTAAGACGAACTCAAATCAGAAGCACTAGGGGGTAATCTTCAGGAGGATGTTCCACCCATCTCTCCAACGAAATTTCAAGATAAAATATTACTATTATTATTATTACTAAAATGAGATTTCAAAATCGATAGTTCACAAAATATTACTATTACATGATTTATATTGTTTACACTTGTATATTTTTTAAATTTCAAGATAAATTTTATCATATATTATTTTAATTTTAATTTTTTTATAAATTAATAAAATATCAAAATCCCAACATTTTATCGAATTATTAGTGTACGACGAAGTTACGTTCTTGCCCTAAGTGAAATTAAAATAGTTCGACAGCACTCTTTCTCTCGTTCAATGGTGTTCCTAAAACCCTAGCCAAGCCAGAGATACCCTAACAACACACAATTTCTGATTGAGAGATCTCTTTCTCGAGCCGAGAATGAGCGATGGTAACATGGACGTCGACGAATCACCACTTCCTTGGAAGGTTAAGTCTCTGGAAGCATTAGTCGATGGTTCTTTCTCCACGACTCTATCGAAACTCTCATCGTCTTCTCGTATGATTCCGGCGAGTAGAGATTTCCATTTTTACTACAACTTCGATGAGCTCAAGCGCCCTATAGATGAAATAGCTGGAAGCTCGCAATCGGTTCTTCAAACGATTGGTGAATCTAAACAGGTTTGGGGGAAATCGATGAAGTTCCCTGGCGATGTTGATGATGATGATGCGGAGGATTGGCTTTGTAATGTGAATGATGAATTTATCGAGAGATTTGATGTTTCTGTTGATGAGTTTAATAAGTTTCGGAAGAAAGAGGAAGAAATTGGTCGGCCTTTGGCTTATAATGGAGAAGATGGCTTTCAAATGGTCTATGGGAAGAAGAAAAAACCGGTTGGTAATGTAATTGCTGGCTCCGGTGGCTCTGGTGGCTCCATGATTGATGTTAAGGTTGCTGAGAGGGATAAGAACTCATCTGGTAAGGCTAAAGTTCCTTTCCATGTACCAACAATAAAGAAGCCTCAAGAAGAGTATAACATATTGGTGAACAATGCTAATAAACCGTTCGAGCATGTTTGGTTGGAGCGAAGCGAGGATGGTCAGCGGGTTATGCATCCATTGGTTAGTCTTTTACGTTTTCAGAATTATTTGTTTAGATGTTTTGGAAATACGGTTTGAACTTTTGAAAGATTTAGGCTTTATATGAACATTGGATTTTGAAACACCAATTTAGGGAGGATGCTACCAATATAATGTAGAATGAAAGAATTTATTTTTCAGTGTAGTGAAGTAATCCTAAGAAACCTGTTCTGTGCTGTCAGTAGTGTAGTATTTTGGTTAGAACTATCTGTGTTCTTAACTGCTTTATTAAGACTCTAGATTCTGGAGCTTGTGGTATTGTATCGATGACAAGGTGGCTTGGGAATATATATGCTCTTAATTTTCCTAGGTATTATTTTTTTTTTGGCCGTCTGCATTTGGCCTTTTCTTGACATTTTTTTTTTTGTTTCTTTCTTATGTTTATAATACGACGCAGGAGAAACTTTCAGTGATTGACTTTGTTGACAAAGATGTAAACGAGATGGAACCTGTTAAGCCTCTTCCATTGGAAGAGACTCCATTCAAGTTTGTTCAAGATGTGAAAGATCTGAAAGAATTAGTTGCTAAATTGCGTAGTGTTGAAGAGTTTGTGGTAACATTTTTTTTTGTCTGATTGTCTGTAGTAGTAAAATTTGCAGTGCATTGTTTGACCATATGTCTCTTGGTAGAAGTTGTAAGAAATTTGATAATTCTATCAGTATTATGTAATGGCTTGTTACTTGGTCATTCACTTATACAGAGTCTCTTGAAATTAACACTGAACTACCAAGGTTATAGTTATTTCAGCATTTTGATTGGAGAATATAAAGTTTCTGCCATTGCATTGCCCTAGCATTCTCTGTATGATTAGACAGGCCCAAAACAAACTTTGAGTTTCCTAGGTTGATTGATTCCTCTAACTTTCTCTTAAAGTTGTTATGTTTTGCTCTGTTTAGGTTGATCTGGAGCATAATCAGTATCGATCTTTTCAAGGATTGACATGCTTAATGCAAATTTCCACAAGAACAGAGGATTATATAGTTGATACATTTAAGCTCCGTGTTCACATCGGGCCTTACCTAAGGGAGATATTCAAAGACCCTAAAAAGAAAAAGGTTTTTCCTGGGATTCATTAATTTCTTTTATATAAGGTCCAAAATATATGTTCTGTACTCTGAAATCTGGTTATTTAATTAGGTAATGCATGGAGCAGATAGAGATATTATTTGGCTTCAACGGGACTTTGGCATATATGTCTGCAATCTCTTTGACACAGGACAGGTTTGATTTTGTTTCTGCGATGGTTTCTTATTTTTTTTTATGAAATATCCTTTAAAACATAAGAGATCCATTTTCCATAACACCTTTTGCTACATGGAAGAAGAATGGTATTTGAATTATGTATCCCACATTCTTCCTTTCATTTCTTTTATGTCTGGAAATGGAAACTAGAACTTTTCTTCCTTACAAACTACACAGGACTTGGCTAGTTTGAAGATGGTTTTTGTTAACTATACCATCAACTAGATAACTGACAACAATTTGCACAACACTGAATTTTTACTTGTCCTCTTAGCAGATACTTCCAACACCCTCCTGACTGATAGAACTTATGTTAGGTTTAGTGAAAAAGCTTTGAATCTCATTATTGCGGCGACTAAGAAGCACACCATGAAAGCATTTGAATTATTTAAGGTTTTAAGTAGGAAGGTTTCGGTTCATGTTTTGTTTCTTTCAGGCTTCTAGAGTACTAAATTTGGAGAGAAATAGCCTGGAGTTTCTTTTGCAGCATTTTTGTGGAGTTACTGCAAATAAAGAGTGAGTACTAGTCCTATCTGGATTTTTTTATATTTCTTCACTCTCGTCCTCACTTGTCTTTCCACTTCTGTTTGTTCCGCAGATACCAAAATGCAGACTGGAGAATACGACCCCTTCCAGAGGAAATGACAAGGTCAATCTTCTGTCCTGTCTTTTCACTACTGTTCTGGCATCAGTTGACTTTAGCTCTCATTTTTTTATTTCACTGCAGATATGCAAGAGAAGATACCCACTATCTTTTGTACATATATGACGTAATCAGACTAGAACTGCAAAGAATGGCAAAGGATGATGAGCATACTGACTCTCCTCTGCTTGAGGTAGTCATCGATAAACTATGCTGACAAGTATAATATTCTTCTGCATGTTGGTATCTGCATGATAAATTGTCTTTCGTTGTGTCTGCTTTGTTATTACTATCTTTCTGTTTGCTTCCACACTGGCCAAGTAGGAATTTGTGTGGCTTAAGAAACTTGATGGCATAGCATTGTTTGTGGAAAATGATTTGTGGCCAAGTTTGTTGGGTGTATTTGGTGGGTTATGCTTGATTGATTTCTTGTAGGCTAGGTAGATTTTCAGCGTTCTTATTGTATTAGCTTCCTAACTTAAGTGATTCTCTAGGTTTGCAAAATTGGAGGAACTGGTCAGTACTAGATAATTGGTGGGTTTTGTTATACCCTACACTAATTGGATTTTCAGTGTTCTTATTGTATATTAGCTGCCCGACCTAGGTAATTTTCTAGGTTTTTAACACTCTTATACTCTTTTGAGAGCAACTGTGAATGGCATCCATCGTGCATAAAGTAGCTCTCTGGCTGGATTGTCTTTTCTAAGCACAGGCAAAAAAGAACTTCCTACCACATATTTTGGGAACTCATTATGGGTATTGGCATTCACATTTGTCTAGAATTGGGGAATCAGCTCCTTTGACTCGTTAACATCTTTCATTCTGTTACATTCCGTGGATGTATAGCCCAAAAAAGATATACTCTTTCTTCCTCATAATTTTGACCATTATGGCTTACTGTTTCTTACAGGTCTATAAGCGCAGTTACGATGTGTGCACACAACTATATGAAAAAGAGCTATTGACGGAGAATTCATATCTTCACGTCTATGGGTTTGTTGCTTTTTCTTGAGACAATCTACGTACTTAAGTTTTGTTTCAGCTGACAAGGTGTATGCACTTGTTGATAAAACCTGTTCATCAGTTTGTTGTTTCATTGGCTAAAATTACTTCGTGAATAGACTTCTCTTAAGCTTAATTACATAAACACAAGTATTATATTTATCATCCTGGCATTTTGTTTAGGCTTCAGGCAGCGGGTTTCAATGCAGCTCAACTTGCCATTGTTGCGGTATGATGTTCTCTTCTGATGTAATAAATGATGCATGCTTACTCTGATTTTTCTCATACTATAAGGAGGTCACTTAAAAACTTTCTTTCTTCTAGGGGCTCTGTGAATGGCGTGATTTCATTGCACGTGCAGAGGATGAGAGCACTGGTTATGTATTGCCAAACAAAGTTCTTCTTGAAATAGGTATATAGCTGAGTGCTCGATTTTACCATCTGCCAGTGAGTGGATTTATTTTGGCAATTCCTAACTTGGTCTAATGTTGTTGTCATAATAGCCAAGGAGATGCCTGTTAGTGTTAGCAAATTGCGTCGGATGTTGAAGTCAAAGCATCCTTATATCGAGCGTAATGTTGATTCGGTGGTCAGTGTCATCAGGCAAGCAATCCAAAATTATGCAGCATTTGAGTCTGCTGCTCTATCTTTGAGAGATGTGTCTCCTGTAACTGTAAGATATCTCTATTGATTTATTTTCTTGTCTCTTTCTGTTTATATAATTGTAACTGTAAGCTTTCGGGTGAGGTGTATAAGCTAATTGAAAGCAGATTAAGGTATTAAAACCCTCTGCTACTCAACCTGCAAAAAATTCAGTGTGATTATCTAATTTCAAGGGCTAATTGTAAATCCAACTTTGTAGTTCTGAAACCTCACCTAATAGCTAGAACTCAGAGCGCATGTGCTGCCTATTGCTGTATTCTCCGTGTCTGTTTCAAATATTATGGATTTTTCTCTTACTGTAGGTCATGGATAAGAATATTGAACCAATTATTGAGAACAGATACACGTACACAGAAGACGTATTAGCTTCTCCGAGTTTGAAGGAAAATTCCATGCAAGTTGAGAGTAATACCAGGGGCCCAATTATGGTTGCAGCAAATACTAATGAAGGGAGAGGTATAGGCGCCGGCTTGTTTGGTTCAGCTAAGGTGACACCTATTTATCTCTTTTGGTTGGTACTCTTTATTATCCATGCTGGACTCACAAAGACCTCTGTCGGTTATTTATTAGGTTTCTGGGCCTGTTCTGATCTCTAAGAAACCAAGCAGTGGTTTAGGAGCATTACTGGGAAGTGCAGCCTCGAAGAAGAAATTTCGAACTGATGGGAAGGTGAGTTTGTTTAACTGAGATCTTAAGAGTTAGTTTTGATTGCAGAATGATTGATAAAATTGTTTTCAGGTGAAGGAAGAGGTAAAGCTCGAACAGATAAGATCAACAGTAAATCTGTCATTCCATTCTTTCACCGACAAAGGTTCTGACGCAAAGTCAGCTACTGGAACATCTCCAAAGATTCATGGGAAGCCTGAAGAGATCTCCACTACTATGCCAGCCTCTGTTTCCAAGGAAGTCTCAGAAGAAGCCTCAGAAATCGTTGGCACTTCTGGTAGAGTTTCGGAGTCTGGTACCGAGACAGGCGATGTTATACTATTAGACAATGCTGATGCTAAGGAAGCTGATACGGAAGATGAACCAATGTCTCTCTCAGAGTTGTCCACAAACTTTCAGAATTGCTTTAACTCTATGAATAAGAGCAACAAGGCCCAAAAGCAGCCCGAGTTTATAAACATAGAGCCGTTTGATTATGAAGCTGCTAGGAAAGAGGTGAAATTCGGGGAAGGACACAAGGGAAGACAAGGAGGAAAGAAAGAAGTTGGAGCAGGTCAGAAGAAGAAGGGTTCCGGTGCGACGGAGCAGTCAGAGTTTGGTCAAGGAAAACGGCGTCAAGCCTTTCCGGCATCCGGGAACCGAAGTATGAGCTTCAAAAGTTAGGCTGCAAAATTCTCACCCGCTCTCCAACTGAATGGAATCAATGTACGATATTGATTGATGGTTTTGTTCTAATCATTTTGCATTTTTGGTTATGGTCAATGCGAATTTTGATTTTATCTACTACATATTTCCCACTTTGATGGGACTTAGTGATTACAAACTCTTTGATTCGAAACATCCAATCTGATTCTTAGTTCGAACTCAAGATCGATTCTTCTCTTAATTGGGTTTTTTTTTCCGGACCTTGTTTCTGCTAATTCGGCTACTAACAACTCATCCTGATTTAGCTCACCTCTGAAGCTTAAAACTTCCCTTTTCATTCTCATTTCCAACTCCAAAGCAGAATAGTGATTTATTTTACTTCAAATATAGAGTCTCCACTCTATTTTTTAGTTAAAATTTTCTTATTGATAGGAATAGTTCCTCAAATTTTAGATGTATTTTATATCTAAACAATACAAAACACAAAAATATTATTTAAAGTGGACCATAAAAACTAGTTATCTAGTTAATTAAAAGTTTATAATTCAGCAACAACTTATATTTAACTAGGTTATTACCCGTTCGATGGACGTGTTTCTAAATTTGTAAATAAATTATATTTAAGCAGAAACATTAAATTAAAATTTTGTTGTTAATGATATATCTTGAAATTGTTTTAGGAAAAGAAGAATAAAACATATTTCATAGAGAAGAGTCATATATATGCTAAAAAAGAGTTATATATTTGTTTTTCTACATCAATAAATTATTAACATGTTAAAATTTAGATCAATTTTGGTTTTATATTACAATTAATTATTAACATATTAAAATTTAGATCAATTTTGGTTTTATATTTTCGGTTGTTTTTCGATCACCGTGTGAGATATGGAAAACGGATCCAGACTCTAGTGACCATTGACTATGTTCTCGCTCATATCTGGGCGATACATTCTTCAGGGAAGATCTCCATTGTCCATCTACTTTTCTCGATTCAGATATTATATCTATAACACCCGCGTTTCGGAATTTAATTAATTTAATTAATTTTGGAATCTTTTCGGGTTTATGAACCTTAGACAAATCTCGAGAATTGATTATTGGGTCGAAATAATCAATTTAGATTTGTTCCGGGGGTGTCATAAACCAGTTAAAAAGTTTTGGGGCCGAATTGCAAAGCTGTAAAAGTTAGAGGACTTTTGTTGCAATTTCGGGAAACTTCTATTTTCTTCTTCTTCTTCTTCTTCTTCTTCACGTGAGTTTCAGTTTTTGGAAAACTGATCTTGAGAGCTTAAGCTCGTGAGAGAGAGAGGAGAAGAGAGAAGAGAGGTTGAAGCTTGATCTTGCGAGATCTTGTGTGTTGGAAGCTCGGGAAGAGCTTAGAGAAGCGGTTGAAAGCTTGAGTTTGGCGTGAGCTAGGGAGGAGCGTGGAGGTCGTTCTTGAGCTCGGGAAGTCCATATCTAGCTAGATCCGTCCTATTTAAGGTGAGTAGGGGCCAAGGGTTGCTAATTAAGCTTGTGTGGGGGCATGGGTAGTTGTTTCTCACTTTTGCTAGATTTTG
>VBRH01001637.1:1905-16083 GCA_014578085.1 Cardamine resedifolia
TATTACTACTCCATTTCTTTGTCCGTGTATTTTATTCGATTTATATTTTTTGTTTGTTTATATGTATAGAGCTGCAAGGTACATGATTCTCTAATTCAACAAACTAAATGGTATATATTTTTTAAAGTGCGAATACAGTTGTATTTTATCAGCAAAATTAGTATAGTTACATTTTATCTGTAATGAACTAAGTACAGATATGATTCTTAATTAGTTATAACCGGATAAGGTCAAAATTGTATCACGGGAAGAGCCAAATAATATTCAGGTTTGATTTTTAGGAGTATAACTTTTGAGTTATTTCTTTTGTTGGTTTTAAACTAATTTCATTTGTTTATATCTCCACAATTTCATTGACAGCTAGCTTTTACTATTAATCCAAAAAGTACACTTTATTACCGCTTTTAACAAACCAACAAAATACTATTTTAACAAAAGAAAATGAATTATAAAATTTAAATCAGCAAAAAATTATCAAGAAAATGAAAAAGATCGAAACATTGTTACATGTAATAATAACAGTACAAAAGCGAAATGCCTCATGACAAACACAACTGAAATAGACGTAAACCTTAATGTTTTGGCTTTATCTTTATGTACTTACTTTTGTCCGATGCAGTCACATCTTAAATCTCTAAACCCCACAAACAATCATTAGCTCATCATAATAAACTTACACTAATGATTAAATACTGATGTCACTCTAATCAATTAACTCTTAATTGTCTGTTTAGGTGGTCGAAAATTGCCAAACACCTTCCAGGAAGAACCGACAACGAGATCAAGAATTTCTGGAGGACAAGAATCCAAAAATACATCAAACAAGCCGATGTAACAACAACATCGTCCGTTGGATCTCATCAGAGCTCAGAGATCAACGATCAAGCTGCAAGCACGTCGAGCCATAACGTCTTTTGCGCACAAGATCAAGCGATGGAGACTTATTCTCCTAAAACGACGTCGTATCAACATACCAATATGGAATTCAACTACGGTGGTAACTATTCTGCGGTGGCGGCGGCCACGACGACCACGACGGATTATCCGATACCGATGACCGTTGATGATCAAACCGGTGAAAACTATTGGGGCATGGATGATATTTGGTCATCAATGCATTTGCTGAATGGTAATTGATTAATCAATTATATATATAGTCTCGATCGGTCAACAAGACATGGAATATTAATTGAGTATTTTATATGATTTTTAGGAGTACTATGATTAGTACGTGACATGTATATGTTTTTGCCTCGTTGTGGAGGTTTGGGGATATATAATTAAATATATAATGTTATTTATCTGGATCCTTATTACATATTTCGATCTTTATTGAACCCGCTTGATGTTATAAATAAATAAAACTGTTGAAGGGGTCATTTCTTTTTCGCATATCTTTGTGTTATTAAAATAATTTAGTGTTTACCTATGAATCTATGATTAATTCATTATAGAGCTAATATTTTATATTTACTTCATCTTTTATAGGTCCTCACAAGATACTTATTGTATTTGTTAAGAAAATTCATTACAACCCAACATTAAAAATTATTTGAAAGTAAGTTTGGAAATGTCAGTTATAATTACATCAAAACTAACAAAACATCAATTCACATAAAGCAAAAAATAAAGTATATAATTGATTTGTAATCTAACAATTTGCATGACACTGACTTCAGTGAAAATGATTGCACCAGTCTCGTACTTTTCGTTTATCTTGTAAAACATAAAGTACTATTAAAAGATATGGTTTCTTCTAATTTTAAAACCATAATATATGCGGTGGATCTATTTAACAAAAGACTTTATCCGCATATCTCCTGTCATACTCACACCAATAGAATTATCCGTTAACCAATTGATATAATTACATTCATAATTTCTATACAATTTGTGTGTGTGACATGTTAAAACAGAGCAAGACGTCCAAACAAAAAGGTTAAAACAGAGCAATCATTTAACAGTATGATAAAATCGAAAAACAACTTCAATTTTTTTAATTTTTTTAGCACCTTCATTGTTCATCCATATATATATATACACACACATAAACATATGAGTTAGGCTTCTATATAAATATGCATGTGAATCGATGTGTGTACATATCACATGACGTACTCATCATGAAACATACAGAACCTAATCTTACCAATCAAAATGAGACACGTATTATATGAGGCTAAAAATAGAAATTTTTTGGTACAGTTCTCGTTACCCTTATTCAACAATTTTTATCCATTTTTGGGCATCGCCATTCAACATGTAGAACCCGACGTGAGCCTAACTCCACTAACTAAAACCACAACCTTAAAGACGAGGATATCGACTTATTCAAATAATTAAATAAATGTTTATATAATGGTTCACTTTCATTGATACTTCTATCCATACTTTGACACCATATATATTTATACTTGAATTAAAAACCAACATGGGATGAAAAATAAGATTCAATGACCTAGGACGTGATGACTAATTGAGCCGCAAATCTATATAGATTGATGTGATGATAAAGGCCAAAAAATTCCACTTTATGACAAATATTCGTATGAAAATGTGTATGTATTTATTATTTGTAGAAATCGAGTAGAATAATTAGAAATTGGGACATAATGTTAGGTCGGGTCTATAGCGAGACGGCAAAAGCATTAAAAGCTATACCGAACTTTTCAACTTTAGTCTTTAGGCAACGACACACTTTGTCCGAATGAAGCATGTGTAAAGGATAAATCCAAGCTCCACTTCCTCTTCTCTATGCATTGGCTAGAATAGGAATAATTGATTTTTTAAACTATTTTATTTTTTATTTTTTTTATCACCGATATAAAGTTAAAATGGTTTAACTTAGGATAAATTCTAGCATTCCGTGTTAACTTATCTGTTTAGATTTCTCAAAATAACTATTACTTCATTAATTTTTTAACGGAAAACCATATTTCCTATATACATATTCATTATTTTCTGAAATTTGAAATTGATATGTGAAAATTTATTGTAGTATAATGATTCATTTTTACTATCTTCATGGGGAGGGGGGGGGGTGAAATTAGTATAGAATGAAAAGTATTATTATTCATATTCAAATTTGAATGATGATGCGGGTGTAAACAATTAAATGGATCGGAAATAGTGTGCATTTATGGAAAACAATGAACCAATAAATTCATTATCTAATCGGGTCTGATCTTTACGTGTTGTCATTCAAATTATAAATATAATTGTTTATGTTTTAAACTTATAATTATGAAAACATAACTGAGAGACGTATGTTTAAGCTATGATCAAGTTTTGAAAGGTGCACGATATTTTATCATTGGATAAATAGAGTGTTTAGATTGAATATCATATTGATTCAAACGTCGTATATGTATAGACGTATAGTAAGTTTCACAATAGAAGAATTTATGCATGTAACATCATGAATGAAGTAATAAATCAAGTAGTCATGTCATCGATATACTATATTATTTGTCTTCTACTTTTCAGTGTAATATTTTTAACATCTTTTCTTAAAAATGAAGATTTCCCTGCTCATTTATTTCGCCTAAATCTCAATATATGATCAAATATACATCTCAAACCTATCTATAATTTTATATATGTCAAGATCTATTTCAAAACTAACTGATTCTAAATGTAATGTCTTAAGACTCTTAACTATATCCAGATTAATTGAAATTAAAAAAAAAAAAAAACTATATCCAGATTAATTATCTTGAAGTGGAAGATAATGAATATCTAAACTATAAATTGAATTCGAAATGGATATGGAATTGGGCCACATGTTTATTTATCTTATTAGGCCAACGTTTTTATCATGTGGGAATTGTCGACTTCCCATGTGAATGATAAAGGAAAAATCACATGGCGGGTCGGTCACAAATATACAAGTGGTTAATAATTTACGAATATAAATAAACGTGAAAGAATTGGGGGTTTTTTTTTTTTTTTTTTTTTATCTTCTCTTGTTTAGTTTCTTTGCTTGTGTATTGTTCTAGCCTTATGCCTTAGCTGTGCTTTCTATATATAGCATAAACCATTTTCTTCCCGTCTCGGTGAGTTTGACATATTTTAAATTCAGTTAATGTTGAAGTCGGCTCATATTTATCTATGAAGATTTTAACTATCATCGACTTTATTAACTAGTTACGCTTGTAAATGATTATAAATATATATCATATGTATTATAAAAGAAAAATCCTTTAAAAGAATATATTAATATATTAAAAGAACAATATAATTTGTTAGTGATATTATTAGTTGTCTCAACACTTTTTCTCTAAGAGATATTCAGCACTCCTCGATATATACTAATGATGCACTACTAGTTTGGAATAACAAAATGAATTAAGATGTACATAGAAAAATAATAATACAGAAAATTTTCTTTACGGCTCGAAAACGAAAAACCACACTCTTCCAATACTCTTGCAAAAAGTCCACCACCTATAAAGGAAAATCTCATTATCTAGTTTCTAGCAAAACTTTTCATAGACATAGAGAAAACGAATAGGCGTACGGATCAAACTCAAAAGAATGTTCAAATAAAATAAGTGTGGATTAGACACATCAAATGGACTGGAGACAGAATAAATACAGACAGAGCGGTATATATAATGTTTGTTGAATAGTAAAAAACAAAACAAGGAAGGTAAAAAAATATTTGTAAATTTTAAATGCAAAAATGATTCAAACACGTATTTTAGATATTTTCAGAATAACATAAATAAAAATTTAACCAAAAAAATAATAATACAGATATTATTATAGATTATATTAAGTTTGGAAATGCTATAAAATTTTGTAATTTAGTGTAAATATAAATATTTATATATTATATATTTTATATTACATAAGATGTAAATAAAGACAATATATCATTTTATAACTTCTAGTAAATAGCATTAGCAATTTTATGTAAATAATTAAAAAATATTTGAAACAATCTTATGAGTGGATTAATTGGGTAATGTTTGTAACAAATATGATATATATGTAATTCAATTATTTTCAATTATTATGTAATTCTCACTTGATCGGATAACAGTCTGGCTTATACTATGTAACTACAAATAGATCTATCCAATTTAAATATTAGTCAATGGCAAATATTGATCAGAAATAGGTTTTTTGAATGAGTTGTGCACGAATATGAGAGAGTTTATAGAGAAAAGGAAGACTTGTGAATGAAATACTAATGTAAGAATGTTTATATAGAGGTATCTTGTATGCATGAGAATTATTTTATGTTTTTAGAGGAAAAGAAATTTTTTTTTTTTTAATTATGGGGTGATCTGGGCTTTTAACACCTGATTAATCCTTAGCATATGTGTCAGTTCTTCTGTACCGGTTTCTTAAACCAGTCAGCTGTCAGCTGTCAGCATAACACTTTCAATCACATGAGCTGTAGCACCTTCTTAGATGATCCTCAAACTTCCCTTCGATCGTATGTAATCGAGTTCACAGATGTGACACATCATGCTTCATGTTACATCGTCTGGTCATGAATTGCATCATCACTTTGCTCACATGATCTAACTTCTCCATCATGATCAACAGTTTTGTAGAGCACATACTAAATTGTTTATCAAGACAGAAAAATGACCCGGAGAGACTTGCTAGCTACTAAGGGCTGAGTATTACTATTTGGTGTTGTATATGGAAGAAATCAGAATGTGAAGTAGTGAATTCATGTAGCCAATGTGGCTACGAGTTGGAGTAATCATTTGTGGGAGAAGGGGAAGATCGAGTTTACAATACCTAAAAGTTGTAGATATTTTCATTTAAATTTCATGCGTGCATAGTATTATTGTTAGTTTATGCTTGTGCATTTTCTCTTTTTATTGATTGTGTTTAATTGATGGCGTATCAATTGTAGTGGGATTTTGGGATTAGCTATTCTACATGTTTAGAGAGAATTTGGAGTCACCACTAAATTAGTTACGCATGGTTATACTCCGTGGCGGAACTAAAATTTTTATTGATGGGTTCAAAATTTAAAAACAAATATTTTATAGGGGTCAATATAATAATTAAATTGATATTAATTTAAAGATTTTAACAAAAATAAATCAAATTTTGAATTTTAATGGGTGTCATACCTCCTCTTTACATACTTCCGCCCTTGGTTATACTTCTTTTGCAGGTAACTCTAATCGGAAATCTATAAAACAAATGTAACTATAATCAGAAATCTATAAAACAAGAAGCAGAAAGCAAAGAAGCAATGTAGATTTTGGTTGATAAGCATAAGATGATTTATGCGTAATATGTATAATATTTGTGCGTTGATTTACACATATGATTTGGTAATCATTTGACAATGTGCGATATTTTTTTTTTATAAAATGTAAATATTATTCTAAAGTAGCGAAAGTCTTACGTATTGTAGAATTAGATTTTGTATGCCAACAAAAATTTAAAAGCATGGAAGCAACCATAATCAATGTGAAATATTTTAAATATATAAAACATATTTTTGTGAAACTTGTGTGGTATGTATTAAAAAGTCTCGTCCGGAGTGACATAAGTCATATATATGATAAGGGTTGGCAAACCTAAACTCAAATTCGAGAGGAAAGATTTTGTGTGATGGTCTATTAGAGCCGTTAAATATATTTTGATAACCTTTGTTAATTGTCTAGGAGCATCATCATGTAGCATTTTGAAGGTGTTACAATGATCCTTGACTCGAATTGCGCCATTATATTTCTATTTAAGACTCTTATCTCTCAAAAACAAAAATTTTATTTGTCTAGTGTAGAAATTTTTATTTTTCCCTATAGGGTCACAGTTTCCAGTTTAAACCATTTTTGGCTAAACCTTGTAATTTTTATTCATTTAAATTCATTTAATTTGATATCGATGTACTTGGTCGTTTTTAACACTTAAGATTCAGACATTCAGTTACAATTTGATTTTGTTTCTTGTAGTTATCGAAACCTTTAAAACATAAGTTAATATTTTGTTAATCAGAAGATTCAAGTACAACTTTTTACAGTGTCCTAACATTCGTACTGATTCTTTTTCTTATCGAATCTTTTGTCTTGTTATAATCAAACAAGCTACATCCACTAAAGGTACATAATCACACAATTTGTTTTTGCTGAATTCAGTTAATCATTTTATTTTTATGCAATATTCATTCAATTATTCTATCATTCCAATCTAATTCGAATAAATCACTAGTCCTGTTTAATCATTTTTTTGTTGTTGTTGTTATTGTTGTGTGGCTTAGATCGATTATTAACAGTTCCAAATAATTTGATCGGCTCACGTTATGCATGATTGTTAGTTTTATGCGAATCTATCTCCAAAGCTCCATGCGAAGCTGCCTGCAAAAATTCATCTAATTAATGTTGAACCTGATGTACAATATGAGAAAACGATAAAATTAATTGTCCGGAAATAATATAAAATGTTTGGCTAATTTTTAAAGCAAGGCCATTTTTTCTTTATATTTTTAAAATTTTCTTGTTTTTACATTGTGCTGTTTTTTTACCTATATGGCCTGTTTGTAAGAGATGGCCCATATATTTTTCTAGAAGAGCCCAAAGGGTGACTCGTTTAAGTATTTTTTCTATTGTGAATAGAGAGTTTTCTTGAGTTTATTTGTCTCTGTTTACTGAGCTATAGCTGTCCACACTCATTTTAACCCATCTAATATTGATCATTTTATTTGTGGATAAATTTGTGATCATATCTATTAACGATCAAACCCATTAACGATCAAATTCATCAACGACCAAACTTATTAACAACCATATATAAATGGACTGTTCATGAGTCAAAATAGAAAACATAAATATTGAATCACCTTAAATGGCCGGAAAAAATGTTTGAGAAAATGAAAAAAATAAAAATCGATTTTCTCCCAAATCAATTTTAACATAGTTTTTCAAAGTGATGGCCCGATCAATATCCATAATTCATAAAAAAAAATTGTACGAGCCACTTGGCAGAGATATGGATCATAATTCATAAACTCCACAAGTCTTCGTTTTGTCTACCCAACTATTCGTTATCACGTATTGGATCATCCTCATCTCGACCACACTTCCCAATACCAACCACTTCATGGTCTTGACACGTGGCTAACTATAATTTGTCATCTCTTTTTGTATTAACATGTACAAGTCCACCAATTGTCGTTTTGTTATATATATATATTTTTTTTGATAAGGTTTTTGCATTAAAAGTTTTGTTATACCATCTTATAGACAAATTTAGAAGAGAATAGAACCGGTTTGGATCCACCGAAATGTTAGAATAAGGAAAAGATAATAAAATGTTCTCAAATGGATTCTCTTCCGCGACTCTCCCTGACCGTCTTATCTTATCTCATTGTTCTCGTGATTTCTTTTGAGTAGATCACAAGATTTTTAATACATAATATTTTTAGTAGAAATTTTATTAGGGTCGAAGATTCCCATACCATGAAACTTTTTCGAATAGATGTTATACCATTTTAGATTTTAATGTAAATTTTTAACATAAAACTATCTGGTTTTCTCTTAGTTGAAAGTTTGAAATTAATATAAGAGATATAGTATAAAATAGCACAGAAGTCCAAGAATCTGTACTTTTTAGAAGTTTATTCCATTTTTTAACTGGCAAGAAAATGTCAACGACACTTCTTAGTTAGGAGGCATATTAAAAAAAACAGTTTGGAAAATTTTAATTTTTTATGTTTGTAGATGATTGTGGTAATTTGGATGAATTTTAAGAAAGTTGTAAATGATCAAAAATTAAAATTTTAAAATATTTTCAAAACAATATATTTGACAATATATTTGAAGGTAATTTTTTAAACCATCGGTTTAATAAGTTTTGATTTTAAAAGACGCTTAAAAATATCATAACAAATAACACTATTTTTTTTTTTTCAAAAATTTAAAACTTTGTGATTTAATAACATGAGATATATGGACGACTAAATAGATCAATTGTTGGTGAAATACACTCTTTGTACTAAAGCGGATAAAATATTATTAATCTGTTAAACATGTAATAATAATACTCAAATACTTGCAGAATATACTATTACAATACTATTACAATGAACAATTTTTCCTCAACATAAAGTTTCCACATATACGATATTTTCATGATAAACATACTTTATCTATAATAGTCGGATCGATGATAGATGATATTTCCATAGTTGACGTGTTCTCGACCATGTTAAAACTTATAAAATTATTTGAATTCACTAATATTTAAGAAACTGCAATCTTTAAGATTGGAAACCAAAATTTGGTGTAGAACATTTTAAATCTTTGACCAGTGACCAAATGTGCTTAATTAAACACATGTACTTTATTTTAGTAATTTCATTCTAACGATTTAATAATTTCGCCAATGATGATTGATGGGGGCCAATAAAGTCGTGCAAGCAAAGAGTTAAGCTGGGTCCCACTACCATAATTTGTCCAGAAATGAACGGGTCCAGATCTAATATAATCCTTAATTAACTTAATCTCCACCGTTCGTTATTAATGAAGTCAAAGAAAAGGATAAAGTTGTAAATGAACAATACAATCGTCGAATATCATTCACTGGTGGAAACGATCCGATAACAGAATTTCTTGTTTCTGTGCCTCAAAAAAATATAAATTTTCTCGGGAAAATTAGAAAAAACAAAATCCATTCACTAAAAATCCTTACATCAATGTTTAAGATTTTCTCGAGAAAGTAAAAAAAAAAAAAAAAAAAAGCGCCAGCCATGGGAAGAGCTTTCGTGTATGTAATTCTCGGAGGAGGTGTTTCTGCTGGTTATGCAGCTCTCGAATTCACGCGTAGAGGTGTCTCCGATGGCGAACTCTGTATCATTTCCGAAGAACCCGTAAAAATTACTCGAAATCTCTCATAAATAGATTTGAAATTGTATTTGTTTTGATAGAGAAATCATCGTTGTGTTGTTGTTTATTAGCTCTCTCGCCTGAATTTTTTTCACTCTGATTTTGAGTGACTCTGTAGTTGGATTTTACTATTCTGTAGTTTTCAAATTATTTAGTGTTTGATTAAAGGTTTTAGATTCGGTGGTTTGATTATTATTAGATTGAAAATGATTAGTCTTGTTGCTTGATCTTCTGATACTTTAATTCTTGAAACTTGTTTCAAAATTGAGTCTTGATTGCTATTCATACTATATGGTGAAGTTACTGTTCTTCAAGAGTAGCTTGCAAGAAGCAATACATGGATTATATATATAGAGAGAGAGTATTGCTCTAGTCTCATAGCATAGAAAATGCATTGTTCGCATCTAGCCTTAAAGGACGGTAATTTATGCGACGTTTTTACAATCTCTGGATATGGATTATTGAGTGATTTGTTTCAAACAATCTTTGAATTACTATGGTAGCGATTATTCTGGTTTTTGATTTATGTTTTTTTCACTTATGCTTGTTTTGTTATGAAGTGTTTGTTTCGTTCTGTTAATAATAAGCTTTGGTATTTGCTTTTTTCTTTTTGTCTAGGTTGCACCGTATGAGAGGCCTGCCTTAAGCAAAGGTTTCTTGCTGCCAGAAGGTAAGAGAAAGATGTATAGACATTTGCACCGTAGCTTGCGGTTTCTGCATTTGGAGTTAGGGAAAAGCTAAGATGTATAGACAGTTCTCAAGAAATAAGGAATTTGGTTTATAGTTTACTCGTTAGGCTCTGTAAGGGTTTCTCATGATCTTATCTGCAGCTCCTGCAAGGCTTCCTTCTTTCCACACTTGTGTTGGAGCTAATGATGAGAAGCTTACCCCGAAGTGGTATAAGGAACATGGTAATTACATTTGCACTTTTGATTTTGAGAAAAAGTACTACTTTACTTGGGATTTGACTTGAGACTGTTTTCTGACAATTTTGTATAATACTTTTGTCAGGAATTGAATTGGTCCTTGGAACTCGTGTTAAGTCTGTTGATGTGAGGAGGAAGACTCTTTTATCGAGCACCGGGGAGACTATAAGTTACAAATTCTTGATCATTGCAACAGGTGCCCGGGTATGGATTGCACAATAATAGTTTTGTTTTCGTTTTTCGAAAGTAAGAGTTTTTGCCAGTGAGAAAATGCCATTAACATGAACGATAAATTACTGGTTTTTTACAAGATATTATCGTCCTTAGGATTTTATAATCTGTTATTACTTATTTATCATTAACATCTTAATTTACTGAAGACAATGATTTTACAATGCTGTGAACATTGATATGGGCAAATCAGCTCACTCCTGAACATTGTTAGAGGAATTTCTGTTAGTTTAAAAATTTCAACTTTGACTGCTAAAGTCGTGGCCTTATTCTTCTCATATTTGGCTTGTGCAAGTAGGCATTGAAGCTCGAAGAGTTTGGGGTGGAAGGCTCAGATGCTGAAAATGTTTGTTACTTACGAGATCTGGCCGATGCAAATAGGCTTGCCTCTGTGATCCAGTCAAGCTCCAATGGAAATGCTGTTGTTATCGGCGGTGGCTATATCGGCATGGAGTGTGCTGCATCTTTAGTGATCAACAAAATCAATGTGACTATGGTTTTCCCAGAGGCTCACTGCAGTAAGTACTCTCGATTATTAGTCAACTTACATGTAAAAGAGAAAGTTTTGTGTATGTGGCTTGACCTTTTTCAGTTTCTTATGACAGTGGCACGTCTCTTTACGCCAAAGATTGCAAATTTGTATGAAGAATACTACAGGGCTAAAGGCGTGAAATTCGTAAAAGGAACAGTTTTGACATCATTCGAGTTTGACTCGAATAGAAAGGTTAGATATTTTTTTTTAAGCTTGACATTCAACTCGAAATATGTCTGGTACTTTGCATCTATGTATATAGAACTAAAAGCTGGGAAGAATCGATAGACACAATGTATCCTCCTGGTCCAATAATGAAACCATGGAATGTTGATATAAGATTTTTGGGTTTTTGTTTTACAGGTCACTGCTGTTAATCTCAAAGATGGAAGCCGTTTACCAGCAGATTTGGTCGTGGTTGGAATCGGGATACGACCAAACACAAGCTTGTTTGAAGGACAGTTAACAATAGAGAAAGGAGGGATAAAAGTAAACAGCAAAATGCAGTCAAGTGACAGCTCAGTGTACGCGATAGGCGATGTAGCTACGTTTCCAGTGAAACTATTTGGCGAAACGAGGAGGCTTGAGCACGTGGACTCGGCTAGGAAATCTGCATGGCATGCAGTTTCAGCCATTATGGAGCCAGCCAAGACCGGAGAATTTGACTACTTACCATTTTTCTACTCAAGGGTCTTCGCCTTCTCATGGCAATTCTATGGTGACCCTGCAGGTGAAGTTGTACACTTTGGAGACTATGAAGACGGCAAACAGTTTGGAGCGTATTGGGTTAAAAAGGGTCACCTTGTTGGCTCTTTTCTTGAAGGAGGCTCGAAAGAAGAATACGAAATTATCTCGAAAGCTACACAATTGAAACCAGCTGTAACTGATTTGGAAGAATTAGAAAGAGAAGGACTCAAGTTTGCTCAGACTGTGGTGAGTCAGCAGAAAGTTCCTGAAGTTAAAGATGTTCCAAGCTCTGAGATGGTGAGGGGATCTCCAAGGGTGGTGGTAATGGAGAAGCCTTTGTATGTTTGGCACGCGGCTACTGGAGTGGTTGTGGCTGCTTCTGTAGCTGCGTTTGCGTTTTGGTATGGGAGGAGACGACGTAGATGGTGATTGGAAATGGAAGTTGCTGTTGGTTGTAGCATTGGTGGGAAAAAAATATAGAATGGGAGGAGGAGACTCAGAAACTATGCAATGTGATTACATTGGTATACGATTATTATATAGCTTCTTTTGAGATATTAGATATGTTTCCACTATAACTTTGATTCAAAGTCTTTGAAATAGATTATAGAAGTGGTGGGCGGGTTAAAAGTTGGGTTTCTAAAGGACAAAACAAATTTTGGTTATTTAAACCGAAAACGAAATTTGATTCGGTTTATTATTGAAAGAAAATATGTTATCAATAATTTTCGTTACATTTTGTCTATTTCAATTCATTTGATATATTTCAGCTAAATTTAGGATTAGAATTTTTTTTTTTTTTTTTTTTTGTAATTTTAGTTTAAATTCGATTAAATTATTTAAATTAACATTTCAGTAATTTCGGTTTTATAGTTCTAAAATGAACCGAATCGGTTACCAAATTTTTTGCTTCTCTTTGCCAATCGGTTTCACCCAATAAATCGAGCATGAATTAAAGTACTAGGTAAAAGTTGTGGTTAATACTAAAATAGATATTCTCTAGTTTTTCTGTTTCAAAATATAAGATGTTTTAGTTAAAATCGCACAGATTAATAAGACCATTGTTTTTACTTTAAAATAGTATAAAATAAAAAGGATTTAAATAATTATAAAAAACTGTAAAAATCTATTGGTCACACAAGATTTAATAAAGTTAAAATTTACATAGAAAGAATAGGAAGATGTGAAAATATTATATTTTGAAACAAGAAAAAGTTAATAAAATATCATATATTTTGGAACGGATGCAATATATAAAACAGATAAGAGAATCTAAAGCAAAAAGGGCGTTTGGTCTAGTGGTATGATTCTCGCTTTGGGTGCGAGAGGTCCCGAGTTCGATTCTCGGAACGCCCCTTTTTTAAAATTCACAGAGTCGAGGGTATTTTCGTCAAAAGCCGAACGATACAACCTCATTTATGCGTATAGGCGCATGATAGCACTCTCATTTATGCGTATAAGCGGAAGATAGCAAACGTTACATTATTTTATTCTCCAATTTACCCCTTATCCTTTTGTTTTTCTATCGCTACGTCTTTCATCTTCTTCTACTAGTCAATCAAAACACTCAGAGAGGAGAAGAAAGACACAGAAAACGAAATCCGAAGAAACCAAAAGATTTGAAAATGGCGACGACGACGACTCTCTCAATCGCAACCTCAATCAATTCCTCATCTTACCCCACACTCGCTTCCGCCAATCACTTCCCTTCCCGAACCACCGCAATCGAATTCCCATCTCGCTTTGGCACTTCTTCTTCCTCACTCAGCCACCGTGCAATCAACCTCCGTCCAATCTCCGCCGTCGAAGCTCCAGAGAAAATCGAGAAAATCGGATCTGAAATCTCCTCCCTTACCCTAGAAGAAGCTCGTATCCTCGTCGACTATCTCCAGAACAAGTTCGGTGTTTCGCCACTCTCTTTAGCTCCAGCTGCGGTGGCTGT
>VBRH01001638.1:0-15739 GCA_014578085.1 Cardamine resedifolia
CTTATTGAAAGGATTGAAGTTGAAATGTTGGATACCAAAAGGAGATTATGGAAGAGTGTGTGTCTTGTTGTTGTTATTGGATGCATCATCATCATAGGATGTAGCAAGCTTGTTGGTGTGTGAGAAGAATTTGATCTTATTTAGTTTGTGTACCAAAACCGAGAAGGATTTGATCTAATTTAGTATGTGTACCAAAAATGATAAAGTGTACCAAAATGACAACATAACATGTTCACAGATCAATCCGAAACAAAAAACAAAAACCAAAACCAATCCGGAAAAAAAAAAACGAATCTTCAGATTCACCAATCTTCTACCTAATCCACCACATGTGACATGGGCTGCGTAGATTGCGTCTCTGAAGCGTTAACCTGATTCTGCAACCACCAATTACACAACTTGAGTTATCATAAACCAAGTAACATCAATTAAGACAGATAGAAGAGGGATTACCTTTTTGCTCTTTTGCCACATGATCTAGCATTATGACCAGTTTGTCCACTTTTTTGCAATGTATTGCCCGCTTCTTGTAAGTATCTAAAGCTGCTTCACCTGTATCCACTTGCTGCTTCTTATTCTTTCTGCTCTCCCTCTTCTTCTTGTTCTTCTTCTTGGATGGAGACTCGTTTGCACCTTTAATCCTTTTCTGGAGCTTCTTCTTCTTCTTTTTCTTCTTCTTAGACCTTTGTTGGTCAGCTCCTAGAGTAACCAATGCTACGTCACCTGTAGCCCAATGACCTGGTCCTCTAAGCGGGTTGATACTGTCAGCATAGAGGTCTCTTAAGCGTTCTGTGAGAAACCAATCATTCACATAATCATCTGGATTAAGTGTCTTCTTCAATATCACTCTATAGGCATGCTCACATGGTATTCCACAGATTTGCCACTTGCAACACGAACAAGTCCGGTCATTCAAGTTTACACTCTCATAGTCATAACCAAGCTGAACCTCATATTTACCACTAGTACCAGGATAAATAATGCAAGCTGAAGCATCTTTATGTTATGCATCAAGAAATTGTTGCACATAAGCTGTATACTTACCTCTCCATCTGTTTGCAGCAATGGATCTCTCTCGTATACGGACCATTGATAGTCTCCTGATTGTCTCCAGCATTGGCATGAAAGGCTTTTCTCTGGCTGTCACAATACTGCTGTTGAATGACTCAACTGAGTTGGTCTCCACATCTTCACAACACTTCCCATCAATCTTGTAAAAGGCTCTGCACCAAGTCTCTGACTTCCTCTTCAGTACCTCAGTGTAAACACTTATATCATAAGCTTCAATCCTTTTCAAGTTCTTCTTAAACTGTGCGCTGTTGTAGCTCCATGCTAATTGCCAAATCAACATCTTCATGTCCATCTTTTTCCAGTCTGTGCCTTGATGTTCCCGTAAATGTGTTGCACACATTTCCTATGCTCAATAAGTGGCGTCTCTATCTCCACGGCATTGATCAGTCCCTGCACCACAATAATATTCAAGACAAGTTTATAAAGCAAAGTTAATCATAGAAAAGCTAATAATCAATACCTTTTGTCTATCAGAGATTAAGATGTAGCCATCTCCATCTTTCAAATCCAAATCTTTCTTCAGCAATCTCATAAACCACAACCAATTGTCCTCACTCTCCACTTTTACCACACTCCATGCTATTGGATAGATCTTGTTCTCAGCATCTCGGTCTTGAGCAACCAACAACTGCCCTGAGAATGTATTTCTAAGGAAAGTACCATCAACTCCAATGATTGGCCGACATGTTCTCTTCCACGAGTCTCTAAGTTTGTGGAAGCTCACAAAACCTATCTAATAGATCTTCACCAATAGGCCCTAAAATTGTATCAACTGACACAATTGACTGCGAGTTTGTTTCAATGATCTCATTGTAATATCCACGGATATTTGCAAACTGGACTTCGTGTTCCTTTTCGATCCACTTGAGTGCTTTCTTCCTTGCTTCTTGACACTGATTTCTTGTCACAGATATGCGCCACTGATCCTTGATAACAGTTTGTATCATCATAGGCTTCCCCAATTTCTCTAATCTTGTCTAAGAACAACACTGCAATCACTGGATCTGTGAGCATCTGACATCCTCCATCCCTGTTACATGAATGATCACATCCAACAAAAGCTTTCTTATATGATGTCACCTCCTATATGTTCCTTCTTGTTTACAAAGCACAATAAATCCTCCACTTACATCCAGCTATAACACACCTATACTCTAGATTAGTTTTATCCCACCTACTTTGTTTGATGTTGCGTCCTTCTCTCAGAGCATAATCCAAGACAGCCTCTTTGAATGCTGCACCACTGTCAAACACTTGACGAAAGTACAATCTTCCATCTCCTCTTCTTCTGATCCTGTGTCTTCTAGTTCCAGGGGCTTCAGCAACCACTTGCACTTCTTCATTCGCATTCTCAGCCTCAGTGTCGCTATCAGGACACACATCATGTCGGATAGAAAGTTCATCCCTAAAATGAGTAATATCATTCTCTATTTCTAATCGAAACCTATCCATCAATTCATCTTCATCTTTAGAGTCAGATTCCTCTTCAGAACTCGATGAATTATCACTCCCCTCAACACTTTCGACTGGGGAATCATAATCAGGGTCGTCGGGATCACTCTCCTCTTCCAACATCCGCATGTATTGTTCTCTCTCTGAATCGTTAGGGTCCTCGGTACTATCACAAGAAGAAATTCAAAAATTGACTCAGAAATGGACAGAAAATATGAGAATTGAAAGAGAAATTCAATACAAAATTCGATGAACACTCGGCAAAAAATTCGACAAAGAACTTAAAATCGAACTCTTACCTCATTTCGCAGCTTCGGTCGATGCAACGACAGCCTCTCGAGATTTTTTTTCTGGATTCGCGAAGAGGGTCGAAGAGGAGGGAAAAAATTAGGAAACCAGAGAAATCGAATACACAGAATAAAAAGACAAAGAATAAAGTACCTTTGAAGTAGCGAAATCCCATAATTGGGGATGATTTTTTTTTTTGAAAGTTAGGGTTCGTCGTCGAGAGAGAAGAGAAATAAGAATTGGGGATAAATTAAGATTGAAATCGGTGTGTTGGTTTATTTGTTAGCTCCGGTTAATAGTTTACCAAATCGATTTTCGGTTCACTCAACTCTGTTAGTGGTTAATGCAACTTGTTTAACGGAATGGTCAAAGTCAACGGAAAATTCACGTTTATGTGAATATAACTCGAAACAAACTTTACGTGTGGCTAAACATTGCGTTCAAAAACCCTTATGGCTACAGATAAATAAAAGTTTCCATGTGACTACACCCCGACGACCCAAAAATATGTAATCCGGTTTAAATTATTCTTCTTCTTACCGATACTGTTAATAATTCAATTAAGTATCGATACTGTTAAACCTTTTTAAACCTTTTTTGACCGATTAGGAAACTAATTTATAAATATATTTTTACATATACTAATATATATATATATATGTATATCTAAGGAAATCTAACTTTATTTTATTTAACTAAAAAGGAAAAACTAACATAAAAAAAAATTCATATTTATTTATACTAATTTATTTGTTTCAATTGGTTGATTAGATTTTAACATGTGTCAAAACAAACTTTTTAATTCATTAAGCATTGATATTAAATTATTAACCAATAAAAATGAATGTTGAAGTTCAAATAATACTAAAACAAAATATTTAAAATTAATTTAATTAGATAGAAATTGTGTTAATTGTCGCATTGTAGTGTGTTTTATAAGGGAAAATCCAAAAAACATGAAAATAATAAGTTTATGGGGGTAAAATTTTGAATACTTGATGGAGAATATTATCAATTATCAGTCAAATTTAACATTTGTTTTCTGTTCCCGCGTATTTACACGGTTCTAGTAATATAAAACTCACATACAGAGTAAATACATCTTTCTGAAAGTAGTTATTACACAACAAAGAAAAATAGAAAAACAGTTACTAAAAAATGGACCGGCGTGTCTTTTGACGCAAATATAAAAGAGGGGGCACTGTGCTAGGCAAGCGTTGTGACACATATATTGGTGTGGGCACTAGGGCAAGCGTGAGAGTTACAAAAAAAACCCTAATTTCCATTTGAAAACAATGACGACGATCACCAATCTTTCGGAGGATTTGGTAGGGCAGATACTGTCTAAGGTCCCTGTTACTTCCTTAGGAGCAGTGAGATCCACTCGTAAACAATGGAATGCTTTATCCAAAACTCGGGTTTTATGTAAAGTAGAACCAAGTCAGCAGTTTACGGTGTTCATGGTGATGGACCATAAGTTTTTCTCAATGAGATTCAATATCCATGGAATCCTCAACAAAGACGGTACTGAAGGCTTTGTTGATCCGTTCATCAAGGAGATAGGTACACCACTTAACCAACAAGACATATTTAAAGTCTTTCATTGCAATGGCTTGATGTTATGTCCCACAAGGGACCACTCAAGTCTTTTGGTTTGGAATCCTTATTCGGGCCAAACCAGGTTGATCATCGAACCCGAAGAACCTTACGACATACACGACAAGTTTGCAACGGGTTCTGATGAGAACAAGAACCACAAGATCTTGAGGTTTTACGATGACTATGACAAGTACCAGTTTTACGATTTCGAGTCAAATTCATGGGGGGAAAATGATGTTGTCCCCGTCTGGGATATAGATTGCTATAATCGCGGCGCGACCGTAAATGGAATTCTTTACTTTTTGGTTCGAGTAAAAAATGTAAGAAGAGTTAAGGATCGTGTTGATTATTTACTCAGTTTTGATCTTACAACAGAGAGAGAAGAGTACCTTATCGTATGCCGTTTCAGTATCGTGGTGACCACATTATGACTTTATCTAGTGTTAAAGAAGAGAAGCTCGTGGCGCTATATCAGCGTCGGAAGACATCGAAGAAGGAGATATGGGTGACAACTGAGGTTAATCCTAGCAAAGTGTTGTGGAGCAACTTGTTTACAGTTGATATGAAACTACTCATTAGGTTTGGTTTTAAGCTTACAGAAGAAGCTGGCAATTTCTTCATTGATGAAGAGAAGAAAGTCGCTGTGGTTTTTAATTTGGATAGAACTGAAGCTGATGAATGGGCCAAAGCTCGCTTCTACCACACAGCTTACATTGTTGGAGAGAAAGGATTCTTGAAAAAAAGTGGTTCTTGGAGAAGCTGTGAAGATTAAAGAAGGAGTGTGTCCTAGCCCACTGGGATGTACCAGCCCTTATGTTCCCAGTCTTGTGCAAATCAACCAAGTTACTGGACTACAAATCAACGCAAATGTTGGACGTAAAAGGATCTTGAAGAAGAAGATTAGAGGGTAGCAGCAAATGCTAAGAAAGAGAGACTCGCTACCTAAGAATAATACCTTCTTCTTTATTTTTATTTTTCTCCTTTTCATTCGTTTTTCTTATTGTAATGTACTTTGAACAAGACTAGTCAATAATTATGTTTGACCAAACACAGTTTTAGCTGAACAGAAACTATTACAATAATTCTTTGCTTATCTTCGATTATAATAAAACAACGTACTTTTTGTGTTTGTTCGTTTGGACCGTTTGTTCCTTTGCCGTTTGACTATAAATTTGATGATTATAGAAAACTACTTTCTACTTGTAAAAAAGCGTTATGTCATCCATGTGATACATATTTGATAGAGGTATGAATTAATAACTAAAATTGCGCTTGTTGTGGAACCCCTTTTTCTTAAAAGTTGATACGAAACCTTGCACAAGTCGCCGTGGTTTTAGACCAATCTGAATGCTTCAAAAGTGCTTGCATCATTGGAGAGAATGGATACCTTAAAGAGGTGGTTCTTGGAGGAGTTGCATCACATTTTCCCATACTTTTGTGCACTAGCTCTTCTTATACTCCAAGTTTACTGCAAATCAACCAAATTTCACAAAGGGGAGAGAAGAAGAGGAAGAGGACGAGGACGAGCAAAAAGAAAGAGAAGAAGTGGAAGATCAACCAACAGGGTCTAGTAACACTGCCACACTCACAATGGAACAATAAGAATTCAATATTTTTCAGTGTTTTTTTTTGTTCTTCTTTTGTTTTTACAATATCCTTTTTGAACAAGTATAGCTACTCGATTATTAATTTGTTTCTGATTTAGTTAACCGACAGTTTTATCTGATCAGAAACTTGATCTAATAGTTCTTTGCTCTTTACCGGCAAAATCAACAGATCTTGAAACAACTGGTGTTCTCTGATGTCGTTTATAAAATTATAAAAAATTCAAATATATATGATTGAAGCTCCAATATAGACGTTATCAACTTAATAACAACGATGATCTCATTTCATTCTGGCACGAATAAAAATTCTTCTCCTCCACTTTCATTACTTTCTCCGTTATCACAATAAAAATAAATTTTACAAAACAAAACATCCTCAGACTTTTTGTGTTTATTGGTTTGGGTAACTTTATGTAGATGGGCCAAAAGTAAAAAGTCCCTCCTACTGTAAAAACAATGCTTCTAAATAATCATCAACATAAGCTAAGCAAGGCCAATGATCTGTTCTTATGTTCACCAATGTCGATCCTTCACCAACTTCCATTTCAAACAACAGATGATATCTCGGCGGCAGAAACATCAGCATCTTTATCTTTCCCATTTTCCCTCTGCTCTTCGTCATCGGAACTTCTTGATCATCTCCATATCCAATATATGTCAGACGAAGAGGGCCTCGGTTTAATCTTGTGCCCCCGTTGGAGGAGGAAATAGACTGGTCCGCATTTGCATGATCCCCTTCTTCTTCGTCCTCCTTCCACACAATGTTTTCGATGATACCTCCGTCTCTTACTATGTCCACAAGCTGTTCTCCGGTGATAGCCACCACAAAGGGCGCTAAGTGAAGCTCAGTGGCCTGTATAACAGTTTCCGCAGGGGCTTCAAGCAGTTTCACTGACCGAGTCCCGCTGACTGCTGCTGCGGTTTTGCCTCCTTTAAGTGCAAATGTTTCGTGTGCAATGCTTGATGAAGAACCACACACTTCCCACAAAGCATTGAATAGATCTGAGTAGTAGCTGGGTATTGCATCTTCAGGTTCGTCGGGTGGAGCAAGAGCTTTCAGGAACATGTCTTCGATCCCCACAGGGACACTCTCGAGTTTCCCCTGAATCATCTGACCAGTCTCTGCATTTGCTTCCATTGAAACCTCGACCAAACCCGGTGTAGGTTCTCTAGTTTCCAGTTCAACTGTTACAAGTGCTCCTCTCAAGCCATCTTTTTCCTGCTCTTTCGGCGTGTTTTCTAACAGGACGATGTCTAAAGAAACTTCTTCATTGGATAAATTCTTGTTCCAATGAGGCTCACCGAGAAGGAAAGGTATGCGGCACGAGGGAATAGAGCCATATGGGGCTGAAGATGAGAATTTGAGCACGGTCGCAAATATAGCAGGAGGTGAGTTGACTTTCTCTAAATCGGTATTCTGGGTTTGACCGCTCCATATGCTGCTATATGGTTCAGCATCCAATCTCAAAGTACAGGTTATCCTAACCTTAATTCCAGGCATGTGTCTGAAATCAGGAATCACTGAGAAATATCTTCTTAACCTTTCTAGAATACCCGCAATCTTTGAGTCCATTACCCTTAACGTGGGTTTTCCAGATTCAATTCTTCGAGCTTCTGGCAAAATCTGGAGTTTTTTACTACCATCCGACTCAACTTCATCTACCTGGATTTTGCTTTCCATAATGGTATATCCATCGGTTCCAACACTTAGTGATGGTAGAGACAATGACCATGACTGTTTGACGAGTAGAGGCGTAACCCGTTCAAGATGAATATAAGATGAAAGGTTATGAGATTTGCTAGGATCATGACGAAAACGAGGACTTTGAACACTAAAGAATGTAGAAGAATGAGTTGATGGAGAGACAGTATCTGCGGGCTTCAAAATGTTCTTTATTCTCTGTCCTGGTATACAGACCAGCATCCGCAGATATATCCTGTAATACAGCAATTTAAGAGGTTGAGTTAACGCAATCACGATTCATAAAAATTAGAGAGATTTGTTTAGTTTGTGTTCTGGTCATACCTAGCATTGTCTCGGACCTCCAGATCAGGGAAATAGAGACATGTGAGGGAAAGAAGGCGAGAGAGTCCAAGAAATAATCTAGAGCTCTTATGGTGACTCATCATTGTTCGACAAATGCCAAGAACTTCAGTTCCTTGATCCCACAATTTCAATCCAACATCAAACCCGCGCTTCTCAACAAGTGAAACTACAAACTTCGTAAGCAGCTCTATCAATCGAGAAGGAGGTATTGTATCATTCTCAGCTATCCGATGGAAAAGCGGGAAGTAAGCTGTTAATAAATTGTTTTTCTCAAGTTTGGGAAGCAGTTTCTCATCGACTGTCTGAAGAAACCGCTCTCCTAACCACTGATGCTTGTGACAGTTTATCAACCGCTCAATAAAAGCCACAACAACAGGGACCAAGATTTGAAACTCCAAAGTCATGTCCACCAGCAAACCCTGAATTAAAAAATATAGAAGACAATCAACATAAAGAAAGGGTATATCTGAGAGTAAAAGTTATTCCTGAAGCTCAGCAAAATATTGGCTCCTGGATTAAAGTTATTTAGCACTAAAAGGGCCACACAAGTTCTGTTCCTTCTGAAAACTAGCAAAATTGAACCATCATCAAATAAGACAAGAAGCATGCAAAGATAGCTACAGACCTGCACGTTTTGGAAGAGGCTAGACTCCATAAGGCTTCTAGTGGTGGAAGGGTCAGAGTCGGAATGTGTAGATGCACATATCAGAAACTTGTGTAAAGTGCGGAATGCTAGTTCAGTTTCTGAGCTCCAGGGAGGCAACCATTTGAAATCCGAAACCGATACCAAGCAATCCTGCAACAACTCGTCAGCAGATTTGCTGTCATCACCTCCACTCAAAGCATTGGAACTAACAGAGCACTGTACCAACAGATCAAGCTTCAACGCTTTCAAAGCGAGTGGATCAAAAACCACAGGATGAAACTTCTGACCCATCTCGACAACAGATTTCCTCTTCTCAAGCTCCCCACTCAACATAAGCTTATTCAACAAACCCATTAACCAGTGCAAAGAAAGCAAGCGGAAAACAAGATAAATCTGAGTCTCCTTAGAAAAGAGCATAAGACGTCTCATTATCTCTTTCTCTTGTCCCTCAAACGCATCAGGGAACTGAGAATACATAAGTAAGACAACATGACATAGCATGGGATCAAACGAATAGATCAACCCCAAGAACTGAACTTTCAGCATAGAAGCCTGTAACTCCAACGCCGATGCAAGTGGCACAACCATACCCATAAATTCCATCATAGCACAAGACGTGAATAAATACGGCGATTCCAACATAAAAGCAAGTGTTCGTCTTAGTTCCTTCTGATCTGGCCCTGACCCTTGACCTTGACCCATAATCAAACTCTGATCACGCATCCAATTAGGAGCATTGAAAGGCACTAAAGGTACAGAGGTACTAAGAAGTGAAACCTTAAGCTTCTGATTAACCACGTTGAAGACAACTGTGGTGAACAAGAGAAGGTAAGATTGAACGGCGTGTGTTCTCTCCGCTTGGCACAGCGACCAAAGATGACCAGAGACATCAGAGAGCAAACCAGGAAAGGCTTTCTCAAGCTGACGTAAGCACTCGCAGGCGATGGCACGAGCTTGTCGGTCAAACCCGTGGTTAGGACGATTAACGAGGGAGAGAAGCAAGTCCACAAGTGCTTCAACATGACCTACGGAGAAGGACTCAATCGATACAAGCACAGACGTGAAAGAGACCATAGCTTGCTCTTTCAATCCTGACGATCCATCAGTTGGAGATTGCACGATCGTACGAAGAGCATCGATGAAGCGATCAAAGATGTTGTCGTCGCCACATTTATCAAACAAAATCTCGGAGAATTCGTCGAGAAAGACAAGGATTGAGAGCTTCACTGGCGTAGGAAAGTCTTTCTTCAGGAGAGATGAGAGAGCGAAGTCCAGTAGAGAATCAATTGGGAAAACGGTGGTGAACCAGTCGCGAGGAGCACCGGCGTCTCGGAAGTCGTCGATGAGAATATCCCAATCCTGAACAGAGAGAGGTCTCACCGGATTCTTCTCCGGCGTCGTTGTGGTGGTCATCCTCCGATCAAATCTAGGATTTGAATCTGAAGAAAAAGAAACAACGAAGTCATTTGAGAGAAGATAACACAATCCTTTGTCGCCGGCACTCACAGAAACAGAACAATTCACCGAAGCTGCTGACTCATTTTTCTTATTATTTATTATTTTCTATATTTTTTCATTGTTTTTATTATCTCTACATAAGAACATCAAATTTTATGCTATTTAATTTTATTCATAATAAAATATATTTTTGAAATTAATGTATTATAAATTTTTAATATATTTTGATATAAGAAAGTTGTTGTGTTTTTTTATTGAGAAATTTTTAAAATAGCATCAAGAAAGGTTTTTTTGCTAAATTTAGCACACTTTTTTATTTAGACAAAAAAATAACATTTTTCAAAGACAAAAATTTATTTTGATGCTATTTCAAGAAATTTATTTTGATGCTATTTCAAAAATTTATTTTGATGCTATTTCAAAAAGCAATTATGGTGAATCCATGAAGTTCTTTTATGATTCAAAGGTTAGTTTATATTTTTCTAGAAAAAACTTTGATTTTTTTGGAAAAACTAGCGATTAAATTATTAGTGGTTGCAAACAACAAAGAAACTTAAAAAAGTTTCAAATTTTTTTAATTACATCTATTGATTTGTTAGAATTAAATCTTATCATCTAATAATATCTAGATTTCCTAAATTCAAATTTGTGAGTAAATATAATCCGGATTTTCTTAAATTATTACTGATTAAATCAAACACAATCTAAATTCAATTAATACTATATATATACATTAAATATTAAATATTCAAATTTAAAAGTATTGTTCACGTTTTTAATTTATTTAATTATTAAAAATATAGTAAATAATATAAAAACTTTCATAGTAAGCTAAAAAGAATATTATTTTCTAGAAAGCCCTAAATTGGCACATCTTCTTCCCTATATATATCATGTCATTTTATTCAAGGATACATTCAATTTTTTTTTCAAGCTTTTCTACTTATATTTTTTTTATTGCATTGTTCATTGTCTTGCATCTTTATTATAACATTCTTATATGTGAATATCGATGACTAATATTGATTTTTTTATGATGATTGATGAAGGTTATTATGGTGGAAAGCAACAAAGCAATTATGGTGAATCCATGAAGTTCTTTTGTGATTCAAAGGTTAATTTATATTCTTTTAGAAAATAACTTTGATTTTTCTGGAAAAATTAGCGATTAAATTATTATTGGCTGCAAATAACAAAAAAACTTTAAAAAGTTTCAAATTTTTATTTCAACAGTTATGTACTGTGTATGTTAGATTTATTGAAGGTTTTGAGCTATACCATTATAATTTAGATTCAATCGATCCATAAAATGAAAAAAAGAAAAATTATTTATTGTTGAAATATATTTTAGTTTTATTTTTTTTACCAGAGATTAAGCTTTCAAAAACAAATCTTGATCCGAATGGGTTTGAGCTAACTTTAAGTAAATTTAAGAGCATATAAAAATTTTAAAATTATAATTATCCAAACGAGTTCGGGATAACTTTAAGTAAATTTAAGAATATATAAATTTTAAAAATTATAATTATCAAACGGATAATTCGGATAATCTCGGTAATTATCCGACAAGAATTTTATCCATTGAAAAAATATTTTAAATCCAACATGTAAATTCTATTGCTCTTACCCGAATGGATAAGGATAATTTAAATCGGATACCAAAAAAAAATCGAGGTACCCAACCAATAATGTGCTTTCCTAAATCAAATAATATACGCATCTCAAAACAATTAAATTCAACAGAAAAAAATATAATCAAATTCTCAAACATACTTACATATTTAAGTTTATTAAATTTAAATTTCATAAGTCTTTCTCCGATGATATATTACATATTTAAGTCTTTCATAAGCCAAAAACTTGATGATGCAAAATGAACAACCCGCGCAATTTATCCAAAAACTTGTTCATTTTGCATCATCAAGTTTTTGGCCACCGGCTACACTACTAGAAGAACTGTGGTCTCGGACGCTCGGAGAAGATGAACATTTGCTAGAATGAGAGCTTTCTTCTATGGAGTTATTGTTGTTGCTGTTTTTCTTACATCTCTTCGTCTTCTCTGGCCTTTGCAATGTATTCTACAAAATAAAGTTTTGCAGAAAACTGTGAAGATAATAAATCCGAAAAAATTGGACATCCCTAGCGTCTGATTCTAACTCGCTCTACCTTATCAGAAGTAGATCCAGGGGTTTTTAACTCGAGTTGTGTTGCAACTTCGTTAGAGTCCTCTCCTTTCTCAGTTCTGCTTTCTCTTGAAACCTTTGTTCTAGGTTCCCGAGGGCGGTTACTCGGGTTTTGCGGTATGTGCACGGATTGTTGTTCAACGACTGTATTAGGAGGCATATAAGGCATGTATGTAGGACATGGAGCTGGGATCATGCTAGGGTTCTGGTTCCCAAAGTATGTGTAAGATGGCATTGAAGGATGCATTGGGATTGACCCGGGAGGCATAGGCATAGGCATCGGGTATGGAAAGGACGGCGGTGGAGCCATCATGACCGTGTGATCCATCGCAGCTCCCCATGGAGACATCGACCTTAATCTCTGCTGGTATTGGAGATTGAGATTCTCTATATCCGATTTTAACGATGTCTTTTCTTCTCTCAGATCGTTCTTCTCCTGTGTCAACTACAGAAGAAAAAAAATATGCTATTATACAAGCACCAGCAAATATTCAAAGTGTTGCACTATCTATACGACTTCTAAATTGTTCCTTTAGGGAAAAACCTGGAGAGTAGGGGATAAGATATTAACCTCACGGGACTCATCTGTCAATGCGGTGTACTCAGATTTCAGTTTGTTGACTTCGGATGTAAGCTCTTTCAACAACTGAACAGTATCAGTCAGAATCGTGGCTTTATCATTCTTGGGTCTCTCTGGATCTGCAAACAGAAGAGATAAGTGAGGATCGAAGTGAAATCATCCGATGTTATTAAATCCACACAACCATTGAGTTTTTACCAAGTACATTTCCCAGTTCAACAAAATGCTCATTCAGTTTTTCCCTCCTCAACTTTTCGCGCCCTGCCTTTTGTGACTTCCTAGCAGAAACATCCATGACCTTCCCTTCTGCAAACTACAATATATCCGAATAAACTCAGATCCTTCTCTTATTGCAGTCCCGCTCTTAGACATCTTAGGATATCGAAAGGACAATGACCACACACTGTTGGCTAACAACTAAAACTTGGTTTACTTAATTAATTCTCTACAAGTGGATAGTCAGGTTTCATATGATCTCATATCACATAACAGACGTAGTTACATACTTAGCTAGCAAACTCACATTCTCTGTAAACCGAATTTGGCAATAAAATCTATCAAAAATCCAAAAAATTATATACTTCAAAATTTTCAAAAATTAGACTAAACGTTTCTGAAGAACTAAGGAATCTTCAATTGTCATCAGAGATTTCACAGACGAACTTACTACAGTTACATAAACTAGAGCTAAGTTCAAAGCAAACAAAACCCTTAAATCAAAATAATTACTTTGATTAAAAGAAGCACATATCTGGATCATGATCGAAACCCTAAATAGAACGATGAATTGCAGTCAATTCAGGACGAATTATTGAATTAAAACAAAAGCAGAGATTGAACAAACTCACCGGCGGGACGAATCGACGGCGACGGCGAGATTCGCTGAGCCTATGACAAGATAAGGTTCGGCGAATAAAGATTCGCGTTCCTCATATCATAAATATATATGGCTGGGCTGTCAGGCCCAAGAGAAAAAAACAATATTAAAAACAGTTCCAGAGCCTTGTTTTTTTTAGGTCAACCAGTTCGAGAGCCTTCTCATTCTTCTGCGGTAGAGGTTATCCACACGGTCGGAACGGGGACAGGACGGGGTCGGGGCGTGGTCTGGGTCAGAATTTGGTTTATATCGGGTCACGGGTCTCTGTTGAGCATTCTGATAAAGCCAGGCGATCAGGAAAGAAAGGTAACCATCAATATCAAGGCTCTAGAAGGCATTATAGGCGCTAGGTAGGCTTGAATGTATGGGTTTGCTTAAATGGGTTTGATGTAGTGATCTTTTTCTTGGTGTTGTGTTTCTCTCTTGGCCTTTCACTCTTTCCTCATTTATTCGCCAGACTGCTAATTTCTCTCTATCTATGTTGTCAATTTTTCACTTTGTCCTCATTTCTATTTGTGTTTCCATTGCTTGCAGGAAATTGAGTAAAATATGTTGGGCCTTCTAAGAAGGGTGATGCAACACACAGGTAGTTTACTGATTCCATTGTGTTATATTTATTCTTTGACCCTACTGTTAAGATTTAAAACTATTAAACACATATTTTTAGCAAGCTCTTGGATTCTTAAACATGGGTCTTTCGTTAAAGCTCAGTCTATACTGCTGGCAACAGTAGATTTTCCTTTAGTTACGTGTATTCTTTTTTGTGTTTTTTCGAACATATGTTATTTATTTATTTTGTCTGGAGAACTTCAAATCTACTTAAGGCATGTTGACGTTGTCTATTTTTCTTTGTATATACAATTTATTGGAAATGTTGAATGAGCCTTAAATATGTTAGGAGGGTCTGCTTGGTTCTAATGGAAAGTCAGCTGGTTGTTCGCTTCATAATTGCTGCAGTTTGATGCTTTGCTTCCATCGCACCCATTCTGTTTTAGTTAGCTTTAAATACTTGATCCACCCCTAAGACTGAAGAATGGGTTGTTGTACTGCTCCATCCTTGTTTGGTGGTTCACGTATTGAGCGAGAACAATCTGTATCACTAGCAACTTTTGATTTACTATGCTTGATCGTGCTATTACTTTCTGACATATCTGTTTGTTGTGTCAATTTAGATTGGAACGAGTAATGAGGGTTTTCCAGCTCAAGTCTTTTGAATTATTTTGGTTCAACTAAATGCACTTGGTGTTGTGTCTCTGTGATTCCATTCTTGTTAATGAACTTTATGGCATAGTTAGTCTCTCTTGCTGTACCAAAACCGTCCCTTTCTAAACCTGGCAGTCTAAGGCTCCATCCAGTAAAATCTTGGATATTATATAGAGGTTGGAGTTGGTTGTTATCCCTCTTGTTATCTGTGCTAGAGAATTCCTATAGCTTAAGCTCATCTAAGGCCATCTCCAACGGAGGTCCTTAAGGGATTCCAAACCCATAAATAAATAATTAAAAAAAAAAAAAAATTGGAAATGAGTAAGGACCGGTCCTTAACTAAGGACTTTTAGGACCGGTTCTTACGATTGGTTTTTGTGTAAAAAATGTCTTCGTCTTCTTCTTCTTCTTGCGATCTTCTCTCTGCCATTTTAGAGGGGTTTCATCTAATTCTTATAAATCTCTGTTCTTTTGTGGCTTTTTCGTTTTCGCTGATCATGGATTCTGAAGAAGATATGCTCGATGCGCACGATATGGAGTCTGGGGAGGATGATTTCTACAGCGGCGGAACCGATGATTATAACGATAGTGATGATGGTGAACCCGATTACGGCTTTGTTGAGGAAGACGCTGACGATTCTGCCATGATCGCCTCGCATCGCTCTCAGGTGGGTTTTGCTTGTTTTTTTTTGGCTTTTGGCTTTACTTGGTTGGTTTTTGATTGCTTC
>VBRH01001639.1:12059-26353 GCA_014578085.1 Cardamine resedifolia
AAGATGTGTCGTCTTATTCTTTTTTGTCCGTTTGTGATTATGGTTGGTGTTAGTGTATTTAGTGACTTGTTGAGGAAGTCTCACTTTTTTATTATTTTCTTAGGTCTGCATTTGGGAGTCTAGAGTTATTCGTCCCGGGGAGTTCTAGAAAATTACAGAATTTTCTCGCAAAACTTTTTGTGCATGATTAAGGTGAGTGCAGGACCATAAACGTATATAAACAATTTTAATATTTGATGTATTTTTCATGAATATAGGCCGTGTATGATCTCGGGGGATCTAGATCGAGTGTTTCATGAGATGGTTGATTTCTTTCGGTATTTTTGTGTTTGAATATGTTAAATATTTTAATTGTTTGTGTGTATAGCTTGTAGATGGGAGGATTATTTCACTAAGTATTTATCGAAATACTTATGCATCTCCTTTATTTGATGCAGGGAAAGAAAAAGAGTGACCATGGATCAAGGCGAGGAAGAGGGGATGATCTAGACTGTCGGTTTGCTGGTTATTTTAATTATTAGTTTATGATTATGTTTAAAAATCTAGTAGAATAAATTGGTGAATTTATGGTTTATTTCCGATTTAATTTTTGGATCGCGAATTAATTTATTGAATTAATTTTTGATTTTTACTTGATAATTGAATAAATTAGGATGAATTGATTTTTATTGAGTTTAATTATTTTATTTGGAATGTTTCTATGAATTGATAATTGATATTATTATTTATAGGGATTTTAATATATATAAAAAAAAACGGGTGTGGTCGTTTCACCTAGTCTCGAGTGTCATCTGTTTGTCTTGTTGACATGTGCTCGAGAAACAGATGCTTCTCCTGTTATGAATGTACCCTGAAAATAGTACAATGCATCCTGATACTTACTTGTCACCACTTGTTTTCCTTGCTTATAGAAGGTTACCTTGAAATCCTTACCAACATAGTTGCAATCATTCATCTCTGGATGTCCATATGAAATAAGATTTATGCCCACTGTAGGCATGTCTTTGCTCTTAGGCATGTTACCTCCTTGACCATTGTTCTTCTTCTCAATTCTTCCTCTGCTCACAAACAACCCTTCGGAGACTTGTTTTGACTTTCCTATGAGCCTTTTTCTCTTAATTTAGTATTTTAAGAGTATGCAGAACTTGTAACATCATCAATGGGTAGTGTAACAGTCTTTCCGACTTCATACCTGAGAGTGTCCCTTAAAGTATCGTACACTTCTGGAAGTGCAGATTAAATTTGAATCGTCTAATCTTCATATGAGATGTTGATGTTTATACTGACCAAGTTAGATACCAGTTTGAGAAATCCATCTAGATTTTCATATATTCTCTTGTTCTCTTCAAATTTGAAACATGAGAACCTTTGCTTCAAATAAATTATGTCTGGTAAGGATTTTGTTTGGTACTCCCTTTCCAATGTCTGCCATACTGCTAAAGTTTTTTTCTTCTTTATAACTTTTCGTATAACTGAATCCTCCAGGCTCATGCCAATTAGATTATTTGCCACTTTATCTTTGTCAAGCTTATCATGTTTCTTCTTAGCTTGATCTTTTTCAATATTAACTTCAGGTAGTATCTCAGCTATTCATTTCCCTGGATCTGAGAGATTAGCTAGATCAGAAGTGGACGTTGATGATACTTCTTTTAGGCATGATTCAAAACCTAACAGTTCTAGTTGGCAGATCATCTTATACTTCCATAGGCCAAAGTCTCATTTACCGTTAAACTTTGCGACATTGAACTTGCCTATGTATTATTCCATGTTTGTTTCTATTTCAAGATGAAAGTACAAACGTCTTGATTTCCTTCTTCCTGATTTCTCTTAGTATTTGATAGCAAAACCTGATGCTCGATCCTTTCCTGCTTCAACCTGAGTGCAATGATACCACTTGTGAGGTTTGTAGTTCGATTAGATAGGTTTGTTTATTGGTTAACTTAGCTAATGAACACACAAAATTTAAAGAGTTCCTCTCAAACTAGAGAGTATGTCTCGTGTGAGAACCAAGTCTCACAAACATCCACTATAAGAAATCAAAGTTTTTAAGTTAATACAAGTTCTCTCTTATCTCTCAATCTCTCTAATCTTTGTGTTTCTCTCTTAGGTACCTTATGAAGAAACAAGAGAACCTTATGATGTTTCTCCCTAATGAGACTAAACCCATTCAAGAACAAAAAAAAACTAAAAAGACTTGAAGCTTAAAGGCAAAGACTACCCAAGAACTCTTTCTTTCTCGGAAACTCTATGCTATGTCTCTCGTTTGTTTATGTTTGTTGTGATGCCCTAATGTTGAACCTCTTGGCTTGCTTTTATAATGTTGTACTACGTCAACTACTGATCGGATTTGGATTTGTAGTCCTCATCTGATTTGAACTTGCAACAGCTTTTCTTCCATGTAACATTAGGAATAAGATCATTCATGGGTTTAATGATCCACTCTTTTTCATATTTGATTTTTCAATGGCCCAGCTTTGGCCCAGTTTAAGTGATCGCTCAATTCCATTATTTGGAACTTGAGAATTGACCTGGCCAATGCATGACAAAACTGATTCTCTACATACGACATGACAAATAAGTAGCGATTACCATCCAAAAACTGACAAACTATCGAAAATATATAATCTGTGTATATAACTTTGGTGTTTTGTTCGGAACAACCCAAAGAGTGGGGTTATATAACTGCTTTGGGCATACTCCTTGTTAAGCCCACTTTTGGGTGGCAATGTGTTGCGCCATTTCAAAATATATCACCAATAGTCATCCAGTTTTTTTTGTTTTTGTTTTTTTTTTGATAAAAGGAGTCAACCAATTTTTACTTGGAGATTTCGAGTTGCAACAACAGCCAAAGAATTGGACTAGTCTTCCACTCGAAGAAGCACTTGGCTCAATTTAGCAGAATTTTTAAGGTTTGTTGGCTCGACTGGTTTAAACGCAGCGGTTGCGGTTGTCGGTGTGGGAGTTTGCGGAAACAGGTGGTTGTGGTTATAAACGTTATTAAGCAATTTGTACGACTGGTTTAACAATTAGAAACGAGTGCGTTTGCGGGAAATTATTTACTGGTTGACAGCGGTTGCGGTTGCTATTTAATATTATCAAATATATTTAAAATATATAATTTCTATAAAGAAAAAAATTGTATTAATATAATCAAATTTTAAAAATGAAATTTTAAATAAATTTTAGAATAAATAATTAAAATTAACTATTTTAAGAGGTTTGAAATTTTTTTATTTAAAAATATTTTTATACTTATAAATATATTTTGGTTTAGTTGATACATATATAAAGCATTTAAGAATTTATTATAGTAATATCTGGTTTTTTTAAATTGTTTTGATTTTATTTTTATTTTTTGTAAAATATTTTTAGTATTATAAATTTAAAAATTTAAAAATATATATATTCTAACCGACCGGAACCACCCGCAGCAGCAAACGCTAGCTGGAATGAGTTTTTGAAATCTGGCGATTTTCAGCAGTTCAAAGCAATATGTTGCGATTTCTATGATTGGTAACAAGCGGTTGCGGTTGCAAGCATTTGTTACCAATCATAGAAATCGCAACATATCGCTATGAACTGCTGAAAATCGCTAGATTTCAAAAGCGTTTGCGGGTGATTGCGGGTGAACCAATCAAGCTCTTAGTTCCAGATTGTTCATAATGATGGCGATAGTAATAAATACTCACTCAAACAATCTTTGAGGGTTAATTATCTTTTGTTGAATGGCATTAAACTGACCAATAACCTTCCGAATACAAATTAAGTAGAAAATCGAATTTGAGATGTATAGCTAAAACCAATTAAAAATCGTTAAAACTAGTGATTCGATTTGATGTCAAAATCCGGTTAAAATTTTTAAATCACATTTCTTATTAGTTAGAGTTTTCACTCAAAATTATACACAATTTTTTACCATTTCAATTTTTTTCTGTATCAAATTCTAAGAAAAATAAAAACCATTTTTTCTATTTTATATTGATTGAAAATCTTAATATCTAGTAGAGATGTATCAAGGTATAATCAGATTCGCATTGTATATTCAAGTAGAGACATGTTCTAAATAGGGTTTTCTGCTAAAAACCATCGAACTTATTAAAATTTACAAGTTCGACCCTCACCTTAAAACTGTACATGTCAACCTATTCATCTGTAAAGTCACCCGCAATATAGCCCCTGGTCATATCGTCAACGTGATCACGTTTGACTCTATTAGAAAACTAACATAATGAGTAAAACGGCGTAGTTTTAAGACTTAAAAGCTATACAATGTTTTGTTGCAAAAATTGCAAAGCTTGCTGTTTTGTATGGACAAAACAACGTGATTTTCGAATTACTAATTTTTTTTTAATCAAATTATGCAATTATAGTTTCACAAATTAATCTCCAAAATCTGAAAAAATAATCTTTATCAATCTAATTTGGGGATACACTAAATTGATGCACTGTGCAGCTTCTCCGTCTTGAGCTTCCCGGCGTCGATCTGAAGCTTCTCCGGCCAATTTTCTTCAAAGCTTTCCGGCCAGAGTTTTCAAACTTTCCGGTCATCTGTTCCCGGACAAAGCTTACCCTCGCTCTGCAACCAGCTATGTGCCTTAGTTTTTGAAATCTCTCTCTCTCTTGAGATGAAAGAAGCATCAGGAAACAACATGTAGTTTGAAATCCCTTTGCTAGTTTTATAATAGAGACAAACGTCGACCATATACGGAGTTCCTATATTACGGATGATTTTACAGATCTTGAGATTGACCTGCATAGTTTTAAGGTGGGGTCGAGCTTGCAAAAATAATAAAAGTTGATGGCACATTTCAAATGGACATGCGTCACTTCAAACAAACAGTAATAATTTACATGAAGCTATTATTAAATTATTTTATAATATCTTTTGATAATTTAATAGCTCAATAAACTATGTATAATTCATCATTATTTTAAATAATTACTACTGCATCGTATATATTTTAAACTAATTTTTTTTTACTTTATTTTAAAATATGTAACCGAAAAGTAACATAAATGCATAATAATGTTATTTATAAACTCCATTCTTTATAAAATCTTCTTAAAACTATTTATTCTTTTCATATTTAAGAGCCTAATGTTGTTGAAATTAAGTCAAAAATATGTTTCTATACCAATTGACCTCAAAAATATGCAAGAGAAGAAGGATTATGATTATAAATTCTTTCATGGTCGATTAAATATCAATTTAAAAACCTATAATGGGAAGATTCATCTAAAAATTTAGTCAGAAAAATATGGGTTGTGAGAAAATTTAATGGAGATACCATCACTTCCATCTCCTTCACAATGTTATAACACACAATTATGCAACAAGAAGAAAACCACATACAGTAGAAACATTCAACCGGGATGGTGAAATGATTTTTTAGTTTAAAGAAAATTAATTTAAATTATGCATTTTACTATATTCAAAAATATAACAAAGTTTTGAATTACCGTGAGATAGTATTAAAATAAATACTTCTTAATTCATTATCATGTAAAGGAATGAAACTTTTCATGTTACACGATAATGAGGTAAACTATATTAAACAATTATATGTCACCACAACTGTAAATTATTCAAACAAAAAGATCATTCACAACAACTAGATACACAAACCATCTAGTTAATCATAAATGTGAACTATATATGTTTTTAAGATTAAGAATTGGTAGGTGTTTTGACTATAAACCAAAACTTGAAAAGCCCACAAGTATGAGACCTGGTCTAATACCACAAGCAACATACTAACTATACAATGTATTATAACAATATGGAACCAGAGCAATAAAAAATGTACATCAGACAAGCTCCCTACAAAGTTTCTCTCCAGCTCCATAACCGGAAATACATTAAACCATTACCAAATGTATACAGTCCAACCAGGTTTAACCGGAGTCGCATCCCTTAACAAGTTTCTCTCTTTTTGCACCTTGGTTTGCCTCTTTACCTGAAAAAAAAACCAGACAGACCACAACAAGATTGATACTACTTGGTCAAACCAATGTACCAAGTTCCAACTGAATTGTGAAAAAATACTACTTAATTGAATTATTTAGCAAGATTGTGTACTTTTCTAGCAGTGGTCTACTGAAAATGTAAACACTTTGGATTTGAAAACAGTTAAAAACATTTAACTCAATTCAATTTAAAACTTATACTACTTGGTTAGACAAGTGTGCCTAGCGCCAAGCGGGGTCACAAATCACGATGCTGAAACCTTATCTTCTTTACAAGAAACGACGATTTATTCGAATTGTTTAGGAAGATTGAAACTTACTGAAAATATCAAAATATAAAGACTTTCAATTTCAAAACGTTTAAATCATTTCTGAAAGTTGGGTTTTGCAAGTTAACATACCCGGTTTGTGAAAGCCGTCTCCAATTCAGTATTTCATGGTGATTCTGCAGGTAGCTAGATGTTGTACTTCCTCCTCCAATCCCATTTTCTTCACTAGGGAACTGTTCTGAGTACCCTGGAGACCACTCAGGGACTATGCCTCCGTCTCTCTCTCTTCTTCCGCTGCTTGAAGATTCTGCTGTTGAGTCTTCAGTGCTCTCTGCAACAATTCTGATATTAAATTCTGGAATCATAGCAGCAACTTGATTTGACGCTGGTTCTGCTCTCGGCTGCTGAACTTGGTTAGTGGTGTTGACCATGTTCCTCGGAACCTCTGCTCTGCTCTCTCCTACCGAGTTTCTCAAATTCAGAGACGACTCTTCGCCTTCTTCAGGTCTGATCAAAGAAGAAGTAATGCTTGGAACCATCTGATCTTCATATCTCCTGATTGGGTTGAGTCTTGTTGGTTCAGTCTCTTCCATTGTGATGTCTCTGGGGAACTCTATAGGAGCTTCCTCTACCTCAGTGGAATCTCCAAGTCCTTCTTCAGATCCATTCTCTATTGCAGCTCTTGAAGCAGCTTCTAGTTGCCACATCTGTGAAAGAGCTTCATGAAGCCGTGCTTTGGCTTCATCTAATCCTAAAACTGGTCGAGGATAGTTCGATCCAAGCTCGATACCAGCAGCTTGAAGCACGGACTCAGGTGCGTTCCATGGATGATGTATCCATTCTGTGGGGAGTCTAGACAGTTCAGGAAGCCATCGCCTTACGTATTCCCCATTTGGGTCAAACTTGTACCCTTCAAACTGAGGGTTGTCTATGCGATCAAACTCCCGGCTATCCGGGAGAGTACCGGTAATGTATTGCCAACCAAGAGCATCGCTTTCTAAATCCGCATCAAGAAGGGTGTCCCAGAAATATTTCATCCCCCATCTCCATGGTAATTGAAGCACTTTAACAAAGAAGCTTGAAACAACTACTCTAATACGATCATGCAACCAACCAGTAGCCCATAACTCTCTCATCCCAGCATCGACTAACGGATAACCAGTTCGGCCTTGCCTCCATGCCTTGAAATAGTTCTCATCCACAGCCCAAGGGAAGAACTTTAGATGGCCAAGAAGCGGTCTTTCATGGGAGTAAGGATGGTTAAAACTTATGTATCTAGAATACTCCCTGAGACCAATCGATTTGAGGAAAAGATTCACACTTTCTTCCCCAGCCTGGTTTCCTTCATTTGCCCATGCGACCTGTTTAATCCGAACAAGATGGAAAACTTTTCTCACACTCACTTCCCCAAAATGCAAATGTGGAGAAAGAAACGAGGTTGTAGCACTATCAGCTTTTCTCCGGTTCTTAGAATATTCAATCAATGGTCCATTGATAAACGTTGTGAGAGCTTTATCAGCATTACTCCATCCCGGAGACCAAGCACGAGCAAGAAGTGCATTACTTCCTTTCTCTAATTCATCTTCAAATACCAATGGATCTGAAACACACTTAGACACATCCCCTGCAACACAATAAGAGAAATCAATGAAAAGTTTGGTTCTTTCAGAAAGAAAACCAAAGAGAGTGTGGCCAAGAAACAAACCTGAGATGATCTTCTTAGGTGGAAGAAGAGGAGACTCAGGGTCATAAGGCATACTCAAGCATCTTTCCCAAAACGCAGCAAACATTGAGAAAGGACGACCTAACTCATCAGTCACTTCCCATGGCTCATAAAGCAAATCTGCGTTGAATGATCGAACTGCTATGCCTTGTGCAGACAAAACATCCTTAGCACGGTGATCACGCACCAAAGACAATGGATCTGAAAGATCAAAACTTTTATCTTTTTAGAGTTGACACAATTTTCAAATACATATATAACAAATACTAGTAGATCAAAAAGTTCTCATTTTTCATTTACAGATCATCTCATCCCACACATACAGAGATGCTATTACATAACCAAACATAAACCAAAAGATTAGAGACTATTCCAATAAAAAAAATCATATCTTTTATACAAATTCAGATTTGAAAACAAGAAGAGTAAGGAAGAGAAGAAGAAGATGAACAGACCATATAAGTGGTTGAAGAAGATCTGAGAAGCACCAGTGGATTTAACAACATCAAGAAGTGAAGCAACACTATCAGTAGATCTCTTGGTAATAAGACAAGTACCAAGACTTCTAAGAGAAGAATCAAGCTGAGCCAAACTGTTCTTGAGCCACCATCTTGAAACCCTACCAGGATGATAGTGTCCTTCTTCTTCAGGTGCCCAAACAAACAAAGCAATCACAGGACCAGCTCTAACAGCTGCAGCTAAAGCTGGATTATCTTCAACCCTAAGATCTCTTCTAAACCATACAATACTACAACTACCTCCACAACCAGAACCTGAACCAGACATCTTTCAATCTCTAAACCTAAAGCTTTTGTGCCAATAAGCTTCGAAATAAAATAAAATAAACCAATCTTTTTAGGGAAAAATTACTTTTTTATTCAAACTATGTAGAAATTGAAAACTCTTTGATGGCTTATCTTTGTTCTCTCTGAGCTCATCGAGAAGAAAGACAAAAAAAAATTGAGATTTTTTATGAGCAAAAATAAAAATAAAATAAAAAGCTTATCTTTAGGAATATCTCTGCGCCTCTGAGTTCCTCTCTGGCAAATGCAACTATACTTTAGGTAATTATTCACCCAAAAAGATTTTTCCTAATTTTTGGACAAAAGTAGTCTCTCAAGTAATAAAAGCAATATGCGTTATTTACATTAATTTTTCTTTTCCTATTTATTATTAGCAGTTAGAATATACATATATATATATATAATTTATCATATATTATATTTATGCAGAAAAATTAAATTAAATTTTTTTTTGTTAATGATATATCTTGAAATTGTTTTAGAAAAAGAAGAAGAAAATCATATTTTGTTAAAGAATAGAGTTATATATGATGTCTAAAAAAGAGTTATCTGCAAAAGTTTTTTTAATCAGTAAATTAATTTAAATTTCTATATTACAATTTCATTATTAAAATATTAAAATTTGAATCACATCCAACGGATTTTATTGTTATATTGTCGTTTGTTTATCGATAACTGTGAGATATGAAATACGGATTTGGTGACTATGTTCTTGGATATATAAAATTTTATCTCTCACGAACCTTTACTCACAAAATTCTTTCGACATTTCTTGTCTCTTAATTATTTTCAACAACATCATTTAACTCATCTTTTTAGTTACCATCTCTCGATTTTTATTTTTATATCGGGCTCTATTTCTGCATAAATGTTTGTTTTTTGTTGTTTCCTTACTTTTCAGTCTTCGAATTCTTATGCACCCTCATTATCAATCTCAAGCTGAAGACCAACCGCCCTCTCCCATCTCCAGATCCATATTTCTCATCTATTTCAGATCTTATCTCGGTTGCCAACCGAATATCTTTTCTTTTCTGCATTTTCACTCGCTGAAGTCCTTCGTCATTCCTTGTCTCCTGGTATTTTCTGACAACATAATCTTGCTTAGCCCTTCTGTTACCATATCTCGAATTTTTGTTCATATCTCGTGCTATATTTATGAAGCTATTTGGTTTTGGCTGTTTCTTTTTTTTCCGCTTTTGATTCTCATCCACCATCATTTTCAATTTTCAGCAAAAGCTCCACCGTCTTCCTCCCTCCTCCGGATTCAGATTTGTGTATATGAGTTGACTTCGATATACAGTAAAACTTCTATAAATTAATAATATTGGGACTAATGAATCTTACGATATTTTATTAATTTATCGTGTTTATTAATTAATAGAGGTAATATTTGGATCAAAATATCATTTTGGGATCAGAGAAAATTATTAATTTAGCGAGGTATTAATTTATCGAGTATGAATTTATAGAAGTTTCACTGTACATATATATCTCTAAGTGAACTCTGCAACTTGTTTTGATTTTTTTTCCTTTGGGAGAGAAAAAAATATGATTTACTTCATCCGAAAAAGATCATTTACACAGTGTATCTCATATATAGAGAAAACAATTTCTTCAATTTCTCTCTCCAATAGATATATGTTTTTTTAATTCGTTAATCTTAAATATTAGATCCAATTTCCAAACTAATTTATTATATTCTCTCAATTATATGTAACTCTTGTCGACAAATCAAACAAAATTGTTTAACGATCAATTTGAATCTCATTTTAATATTCTTAAAATTTTGTATATGAGATCAACTTTTGATACTCTTGTTGCCACTAATTTGTCTATTTCGCTAACTGAGTTGACAATAATGTCATAACTTATATTATATTATAAGTTGTAAGTAGACGATAATCATCATTTACAAAATCTCATTTTTCGCATAATATATCGTATCAAATTCCCACTTGATAATTCCTATTTATTTAGGTTTTTTTCACTTATAACTTATTTGATCTATATTTATTTTAACATTTAACCAATTAAGATAATCAATTATGTTGGATTATACTCAATCAATTTATTTCTTTTAAAAAATAGAAACGTGTGAAATTTTTATTGGATTTTAAAATAATATAAAAATCATAATCTAAAAAAGAAAAGTTTAAATTTTATTGAAATAATAAAATTAAACATATATCAAAAATGAAAAATAAAATTTATCTATTTGATTATTTATTTATTTTTCTTTTTTTTATCAGATTTTTTTTTATTAAAGAAATAATTTTTATATACGTATTATAATCTAATAGATCAACCAACACATCTTACGATCTTATTAATAATTTTTACATATGTCAAATTTTGGTGAGAGCAACCAAAATTTATATAATAAAATATGTATTATAAAATTATATATAAATGATACTAGTAGAAACACTAGATTACATATTATGATCCAGTTTTAAAATATAATTATATTTCATTAAATTAATTTTCTCTGAAACCAAAGAAAAAAATGACAAATTATCCAAATGAATTAGTATAGAAAAACAAGAGTAAATTGGAGGTTGACAGAGACAGGTGAAGAAGAAGATTGACAATAGGAAGTAGGAATAATGATTCAATTCACACGACGAGCTTTATTGGAATATTTTCCACCACAGCTTTGTTTTCTTTATTATTTTTTTCCTCACTTGAAATATTATCCCTATCCAATAGAACCAAATCAACTGTGACTCACAAGTTTTCTACTATTTTTCCTAAAATTTTCCTTTTCTTTCTTTTTTAAAAAAGAAGAAGAATCTTATACTTTAGTTCTCTAGAACATATTCGACACGATTTTTATAAAATCATAGTCTTATAAATATTAAACGGATTCCTTATACACATAGATTATAGTGGAAGTAAAAGACCGTATTCAATTAGTCGGTTTGGTTCGGTTTAGATCATTTGATTTATGTGTAGATTTGGGTTCAGTTTGATTTTTTTAAAAAGTAATAAGCAAATTTAACATAACTAACTCATTTTAATATATTTAAATGTTTTTCTATATATTTGATTCAATATATTAATCTTCAGTATATTTTAGTTAAATGGTTTAATACGATTCGGACTTAGATAATTTGGTAAGTAAATTTGTATACCATTTAGGTTATTTTTAAATTTGATTATGATTCGGTTATATGAATTTTAGTTTTGCTCGGTAAAGTTGTCTAGTCCTATACTCCTATATATTAAAGTAGAAGCATTGTTGGTTAATCTATATACAAACCCACGAAATATCAAAATAAATATGCGAAATAAGTTACAACTTAATTTTACAACTTATTCCTTTTATTGATTATTAAGGATAATATCGAAATCATACAATTGATGTTCCGAGGACGATTCTGAAATTTTATTGGAAGGTTAGGATATGAGAGAGAGTGACATCTTAGCAAAAGTGGGCGAGGGATGGATATGGTTGGCCCTCCTTGCCTTTTAGACATTTTTAACGACTTTTTTTCCTATATCTTTAATAAATATAATTTTTGGTGGGGAGAGGGTTAATCGGTGAGGAAATGTGACCAATATGCAAAGTTTTTCTAAGTGTTAAAAAGACTCCAGTCCAAAAGAAAAAGTTTCTAAGTTGAAGACTATGTTGATTCGTACACGTGTCATCACGAGACGAGAATGTTATTAGATAGGTGAAACGATAAAAATTTAAAGAAACTATTTGTTTTAAAAATTAATATATTATTTTTTGATAAAAGTTTAATAATGTGAATTATTTAATTAATATTTTTTCTTTTATTTTTTAGAACATATTAGATATATGGTTCAATATATAAATTAACATATATTCGGCTAATTTTAGAGTGGATGAAGATTACAATAATGATGACACGAGCATGGCTCTTGAGGGTAGGTAACATTTTACCATAGCTGGAATATTCATATATACGCATAAATATTGAAGAGTACCATAATGAGGTTAAAGTTATATTATGGACAATATAAAATATACATTAGATCATTTCTAGTTGATATGACCAAAATCTAACCGTAACCGTATTTTGGACCGTAACCGTTTTGTTTTTAATCGTAATCGGACTGTAACAGTATTAAATGGTTATTAACCGTAACCGTTAACAGTAGAAATGTATTAGTTATGGTTAAAATATATTCTTAACTGTAACCGTTAATTAACCGTAATCGTATAAAAATCGTTGGTTAACCGTATGGTCATCTAACCGTAAAGTTATTACCATAACCGTTTTGAAATAGAAATAAATGTACATATAATCAATTATAATAATAAGTATTAGTTGATATAACATCATCTAATTCTTTCAATAGAGGTTAATTTTAAAAAAAAAAACTGACACTTATATTAATCTTTATCATGATCATTAAATAATTAAATCATATTTAACCGTAATAACCGTAACCGTATATAACCGTAACCGTTTTTAACCGTAATCGTTTTAACTATAACCATATTAACCGTATATTAAATGGTTAAAGTTAAACAAAACATGTAACTGTAACCAGTGGTTAATTAACCATAACCGTAGTAACCGTAATATTTCTAGGCATGTACAATTGAAATAAGACGGTTTTGAAATTAGATAAATGATAAATGATGTGTCCTGATGCAAAATAATATGAATTGCAAAACTATGAAGATTCTCTTTTCTATTTATTTCCTTTAACCAAGGGGAATATTATTTGGGTTATATTATAATACTATATAATATGAGCATGGCAGCATGGGCAATGCTTGATTAATTTTTGCATGTGTTATGTCTGAATGCACCATTCACCGTGTGATCCGGACCCAGTCTTGTTTGATAATGTCTATGAAGTATGAACACATCTGGATACGTTTAATAATACATATATATATATATATATATACACACACATTTCAATTTTATGTGTATAATATATTATGATACATTTATTATAAATTTATCATCTATTATTCAGCAAATAATAAGACATTATCAATTATAATTATTGTTTGTTTAAAGTAATCTATTTTTAATAATTTAAAAAAGAAATGACTAAAACATACTTATAGCCAAAAATTTAGGGCACTAAAATCTACATATACAACCAAATCTATAAAACTGTTGGCCCAACAGTGTTTGGGGATGTTTTATAGCCTTAAACCTAATTGTGATACATGAATAGCGGTTTGTTGGAGTTATCGATCGACAAAAGAGTCAATAATATGCCGACAAAAAAAAAACAAAGAGTCAATAATATCGATCAACGTTGTGTCTTCCACCGAGAGTCGCGATATATGACTCATCTTCCATAGTAACTACAAAATGTGAACCAATCATATCAAAAATGTAATAGTCGATAAGGCATTAAATGCTTATGAACATGAGACATGTCCACTGCAATTTGAGAAAGCTCGCTTATTTGATTGAAAAGACATTAACCAACATTGGAACGAGACTGTATATTAGCCAAAAGTATTTTGTAGTCGGTCTTCTATCTACCCTTACGACTAGAAAGATTTGTCCAAACTACAAAAAAAAAAAAAAA
>VBRH01001641.1:0-13779 GCA_014578085.1 Cardamine resedifolia
AATTCTCATCATCTGAATCTGTTCCATCCGAGTCGTCGCAATAATCGAATAAGGTTTCATCGTCCTTGTCTTCATTCTCAGAATTGTTGTCAACCTTGTTCTCAGTATCATCGTTGATGTCTTCAGCCCTTGGATATTTTCTATCTTTAGATTCTCCCAATTATCTCTCCGTAACTTCCACACAAAGTCTAACCGTTTCCAATTTTGATTGACCCAAAAACCTTGCAGTTGTCTACAATTACTAATATTAACTGGAGGAGTATCTGCTGGTAATGTTTGAAGAAGTTTCTTCGAGAACATGTAGCTCAACTCAGCCTTCCATAATCTCTTACCCAACCCATAATCCTCATACATCATTCCGATGAAATCATCATAACTGGTTGTTGTGTTTGCTTGTAGAATTCGACTACCACTTTTGCTATCAATAACAAACAACCATCTATTATTTGAGAATATCCACATCCCAGAAACAAGTATGACCTGGTCCATATTGTTCTTATTTCGTGGAGAAACTCAAGAAGTGATTGAGATAGAATGTTTGACAAACAAATAGAGAAATGATAAGATGGAAATTCATAAAAGATAATAGCTTGGGGATGAAAGTGTAACTTAAAGAATGATTATGGAAGAAGAAGAAAGAGGAGGAGGCTAGGACCCTAAAAATTATGTTGTTTCTAAAAACAATTCGTCATTAATTAGGCTCTGCGATGTCATTTAAATAAGTCTGCGATATAACGTCTGTGGTAACATGCATGTAACAAATCTGTCATATTATATCTACGAACACTAAAAAAATTATTCTAGTAAGAACAAATGTCTGCCGTAAAACGAATTAAAAGTCTGCCATAACTAATGTTTGTTTTTCCTAAAAACACAAATTCTTCCGTAACAAGAAACAAATCTGCGATTACTACAACGTCAATCTAGTCATTAATTTTGGTTAATAAAATCTACGACCACTTGTAGGTAAAACAAAACTCTACAACAACTAAATAAACAATCTACAGAGAAAAATTAAGTCTGCCAAAATATATCTGCGACAAAATAAAACTCTACCGTAGAAATTCTTACATCTTAAGTGCACTAAACAATCTGTTGCCTCTATTGCGATTTTCGGAAATAAATCTACGAAGGTTAGTAACTCTGCGATTAATTTAAAATTCTGCCACCATTAAGATAAATAAATCTCCAGTTAAAACTAAATCTGCAAAACAACTCTTCGACGGAACATTAAATCTTCCACATAAACTAATCTGCCATAACATAGACCTGTAGATTTATTTTGCAGATTTTTGTTTCTGCGGTGGCAAAGTTGTAAATACTTACTATTTTCTCAAAAAAAAAAACGAAAAAATGCTGATGTGGCTTTAATTGATAATGGCAGTCTTGTAATTAAGGTTTTCCTAACAAATGGTTTTAAGAGTATTTTTGTTATTAAAAAAACTCACTTAACCCTTATTTTTTCTAAGTTAAATGAGCAATTAAATCAGTTATTAAGATTATTCTAGTACTTCTCCCATTTTTATTTTATATCATTTGGAAGTTCAAAGTCTAATAACTCCGAGATATTTTCTCTTTGTCCCATAAGAGTTTTGATAATAGTAACTACACTTCTAGTTACTTGCATAATTTTCATAAAAGATTAAGGTATGGTGTTCTGTGGAGATCTGTACATAATTTTTTTCTTTTAAGTTTTAAGATATGATTGGTTTGTTCCCTTGAGATTTTTCTTGTATTAACTAGATTGTGAGTAAATAATTTGATCATTGTATCATTTGGTTGAGATAATGTTGTTTTGAGTTTTTTTTTGTTTGTGAAACACGTTTTTATTCATATAATTAAGAATACATATCTTTTTGGATCAACATGAGAGTACATATTGAATTAGGAATTAACCATACAACAGCAACGAGAATATCGACATATTCCTTCGGTGCCAAACTTTCCTTGACATCTTGCAATGCAATCTTTTAGGCCTTTATTACATAATCCCCACACACGACATGTAGCTTCAAGTTCGCCTATATAGCACATAATAGTGATATTGACTTACCATATTTAAATTGTCTCGATGTTTAAAGAGAATTTTGGATTAAAAAGTAAGATTTTAGTGTTCTGGACAATATAACACTAAACAAATAAACATGTTACCTGAAACCATTGGAAGAATGATGAAAGCAGAGACCATCAACAAGGGTAATAGAAGAGATAAAAAAATTTTAGTTGCCATGAGTTCTATTTCTAGAGGATGAAATAATTCTGCATATCCTTAAAAAAAAAAAACCATATTAATTAGAAATGTAAACTATAAAATTTTGTATAATGTGGCATCTATAAGAGGAGAGTACATAGAATAAATCAAACTAGTACTTTTGTTTAGTAAGAAGTATTTGTGAGCTAGTAAGGCTGGGCAAAATATCCAAACCCGAAATCCGAACCCGACCCAAAATTTTTAAAAACCCAAACGGATCCTAGACTTCTAAACTCAAACACCTGAACCCGAATCCAACCCAAACCGATAACCGAATGAGTATCCAAAATACCCTAAATATAATTATATATATATATATATACAAATATTAATTATATTTAGATTTAATATAACCCAATTATCTAAAATTTTAATTATAAATCCAAAAAAATCAATTATTTTAATACCAATATAATCAAAATATATAAAATAACTAAAATATATGAAAGTTTCTAGTTATATTTGTCAAAATTTAATCAAAATTTATTCAAATTTAATATATATTTTTTTATTTTTTCTCAATATTTCGGATACCTGAACCCAAATGGATCCGAACCGAACCCGTTCCGAAACTATGAAATACCTGAACGGGTCCTATATCCCTAAATCCAAATACCCGAAAACCCAAAATACTCAACCCGAACCCGAACGGGTACCCGAATGTCCACCCCTAATGATTATTGTGAGAATGCTCAAAGATTTATTTTGCATTTTTTGATAAAACAAAAAAAAAAAAGAATGATTTACTGGGAATGACAAGGGGATGGAAATATGGCTCGCATCTAGAATTTAAAATTGTGGAAGCTTTATCTCTTCGGTTATGTAAAAACGTTATTTTTCTTTTGAATTTTAACTTAACATTATAAAAAAAAAAGATAAAAAGAATAATGTATTCTTCAATCAAAAATCTAACACTTCCTAAAAACCTTAATATACATGTTTATTTTAAACTTGATTTACCTTTGTTTCTCTTGTATGTTGTTGTTACAAAGAATGGATTTTTTTGCTCTTGTGTGTGTGTTTATATACATATACATATATACATACACAAATATATATATATATATATATATATATCTTTCATATTTTGTAATGAAGATTTCCATAACCAAAATTTTGACTGCAATTTTAGTCAACAAATTTTTATTTATTTATTATGTTTCATATTTGAGATTGTGCTTCTAGGTTAAGTTATTATTTTATATCAGATCTTTTTGTATATCATAAATAGCATAGATGGAAAAATATCACATTATTATGGATAAGTATATTAGTGATTATCCATTAACTAGTTGATAAGATCAATTGGTATTATCTTGATTTTTATGTTTATCTTTTTGTAATACTTAACTTGATGGTCATGTAAATGTACACTATAAATAGTGCTCACTCCAAGTTAAATGAGAAGCACTTCACTTGCATTACGCCATAACCGAAGTCAGAAGGCTGTCAATCAAATATGGGTACGCGGTGCTTGTCCAAATAAAAAATGATCCCTTAAAAGTGAGTTATTAGAAGTCTTGTACTTCTAATAACTATTAAAAGCTATTTTCTCGCAACAAGTGCTCGAGTCACTCCGCTATTTATTTGATCCATTTGATTCTTTTCCTCCTACGTCACTTTCTTCCTCGTTTATAAAAGTTGCATGTGATCATATATATATATACACACATATATCTCATTTTTAATTATTATTTATAACACACATGCATTTTTAATGCTTTATTTCATTTAAACATAAACATACAATTTTAAAATAAAAGTAAAATGAAAATAAATATTGTGTTTCCAACAGTATATCCATCGATATGTATTCTAGAGTTTCCAAATATATTAGAGTAATACATTGTTAAAGTTGATCTCTTGAATACATATTATATGTGTTACCAAATTAAAAGAAAAAATAATGTATTATAATGGACTTCCCAAGTACAATTAAATTTTAAATTAAAATTATGTTGAATGAAACTTTTTTTTTACTATTAGTACGTTTTTAGAATAAATATATTCTCATTTTAAGGTCGCCTATCTAACACATAATAGTGATATTGACTTTACATATGAAAAGTATCTCGAATGTTAAAGAGAATTTTGGATAAAAATAAGATTTTAGCGTTCTGGACAATATAACACTAAACAAATAAGCACTAGGATCAGACCCCACATACGTATGGGGTTATATATGTAAGATAAAAAATTTTGATATTTAAATTTTAAATATAATTTAGTTGTAAATATTAAATGATGTTATATTTTCTAAACTAATCAAAACATTCATAACAGTTTGATTAGGGGTTTTAAATCAGATTTTGATTAGATTTTAGTTTGGGTTATTTTAGTATATAACCTAGGCATATCAATTTTGAAACAAAAAACCGTCTCGTCCAATATCCATAAAAAATATTTCATCCTATAACCATTTCATTTTAAATAATTACATGTTCAAATATTTTAACAAAAAATATTATCCGTTCGGCAATGTTTCTTATAAGAAATTGAGTAAAGATTTTAGATGGAAACATGTATTCCTTGTTTGAATATTTAATTTTTATAAAATTAATAGAAATTATACAAAAAAATTTATAATTCTCAAAAATTCTCTAAATGTTTTAAAAATTATCCAAAATTCGTAAAATATCTATCTCGATGTGGATTCTCTATATTTCAAAATATAAGATGTTTTGAGCTGTTTTTCTTGTTTCAAAATATAAGATCTTTCTAGGTAACTTTTCACTTTATTGAATCATGTGTGACCAATAGTATGTTACAGTTTTTTCATAATTAAATAAATTATTTTTCTTTTATATATTAAATGATATTTAAAAAAAATAAAAGTAATTTCTTAATTTGCGGGATTATAACTAAAACATCTTATATTTTGAAACGGATGGAATATATTTAATGTGATTTTTCTTGAAGCATTTATGTTTTAATTTTTGTCCATAATTAATAAGAGAGAGAAATTGAGTTTAATGTTTTGAAAATAATAATTATTTAAAATACTTTTTATGATTTTTAGTTTAATTATATTAATTTTATGATTACTATTGTACCCTTAATATTTTTATTTAAAAACACTAAACATCAATGGTATTATATGTAATATTTTATAACTTAAAAATTTATTATTAAAGTGTGCTTCCCTTTTAATAGTATAGATGTTACATGAAACCATTGGAAGAACGATGAAAGCAAAGACCATCAACAAAGGTAATTGAAGAGATAAAAATTTCTTAGTTGCCATGAGTTCTGTTTTTAAATTCTGATCATCCTTCAAAGATAACAATAAAAAAAAACGTATTAATTAGAAAGAGAGGAGTACATAGAATCAATCAAACTAGTATTTTTTGTTTAGTAGGAAGTATTTATGAGAATGCTCAAATATTTATTTTTTCATTCTTTGATAAAAAGAATGATGTATTCTTCAATACAAATATATAACATTTCCTAAAAAAACTTAATATGTATGTTTATTTTAAACTTGATTTACCTTTGTTTTTCTTATATATTGTTGTTACAAAGAATTGATTGTGTCGCTCTAGTGTGTGCGTTTATATACATATACATATATATATACACAAATATATATATATATATATACATATATATCTTCCATATTATGTAATGAAAATTTTCCATAACAAAAACTTTGACTGCAATTTTGGTCAACAAGTTTTCATTTTTTAATTATTTTCATATTTGAGATTGTGTTTGTAACAACCGTATCTCGAAAAAAGAAAAATTGAATTTAATTCTTCGGGATTTGGAGTTGAGTTGGTTAACTCCGGTTTGGTTTGGGGAGCCGATTTACATTAAATAATTAACTAAGGGAGTTTTAATTAATTATCAAGTTTAATTTTAACATGTTCTGTTTCTGTTTAACCTGTTTTGTTTTCGGTTTAAATTAATCCTAGTTTAATATAGTTAAAACCAAAAGCCACTAGTGGCTTTGGTAGATTTGTTTTTCTACGGCAGATTTGTTTTTCTGTCAAAGATTTATTTTGCAGATTTATTTTTTCATTGCAGGTTTAAGTTTTTAGTTGTAGCATAGTTTTGTTTTAGCCACTAGTGGGCCGTAGATTTGATTACAGAAAATTAATTGCTATATTGACCTTTTACTTACCACAAATTTGTTTTATGTACTAGCAGAGTTATTGATAGTTACGATAGACTTTTAATTTCTTAATAGAAAAACTTTTTTAATATCTGCAGACTTATTGTCGCATATTTATTTATGTTATGTTATAGCAAATTTTCTATCGTAGATTTGTTTTGGTGACACAGTAGATTTACTCATTTTGTTCATTACTAAATGACAAAATACATGGAATTTTTTTTAAAAAGGCATTACTCTATGGACGAAATATTTAGGGGTTTTTAGCCTCCTTCTTCTTCTATCCCTCTCATCCTCTTCGTGATCATCTCCTTTTGTTATTCAATATTAATTTACTTGTGTAAGCCTATTTATTTTGAATGATTATTTTGATGAATTGGTATTATGACAACTATTTATTTTAAGGGTTTGGTCTTATTTGATGTTACGGGGACTATGTTTGAAATAAGTGTGCAGTGTATAATACAGTATAACTAAGTGTGTCGTGGAATCAAGTTAAATTTGGCATAGTACGGAACAAAAATCTGCTTTTTAGTTACTTGTTTCATTATGAAATACTAATTGGTTTCTTTCCTTTTAGTCACTCGTTCATTATTAATCTCTTCAATTTGTGGTAAAACTTTATTTGCAAGATGTTAAAATTGATGTAATATGAGAAGAAAAACAGAACAAAAATTTCAAAACCCAAGATAAAAACCAAAAATTTCTCAACCATGCTATATTACTTTAGGTAATAAGTTAAGTAACATTATCATTTCTATCTTGTCTAATTTCCTCAAATCCATTACATCTCTTCTTCCAGTTACTTTCAACAAACAACAATACATTTGATCCCTACATCAGATGCTTGTAAGCCTTCTATAACTCATCTTTAGCAGACCGATCCTTCGGTTTCAACTCTTTGTTGATAAAAATAGTCATTTCCTTTGCGCTGGATTTCATCAACAATGTTTTCTGCAGCAAAAAGAAAGAGCTGAAAAAAAAATCAAACATGAACCCTACCAAATGATTTAAAGAGCTGAAAAAATCAAATATGAACCCTATCAAATGATTCTCGAGCCCTTTAAAGTGTTTTGACAACATCTCGACCTGTTTGCAGAAGCTTTGCCACATGACTACTGCTTAAACTGATGAGGACATTAGGACAATGCTAGCCCAGGATCTAATCCAACCAACCGGAGCCAAGCCACCCGATACCGAACCAAATGGAGAGACAACATCTAGATCAAGTTCCACTCGTGCATTTCAGCAGAACTTGAAAAATCACCAGGAAACCATCAATAATAAGAGTTTTTCCCAAGAAAATCATACCACAACACAGCTCAAGCAGAAGATTGCCAAGAACCTATACTCGGAGACGACAATCCAAGAGCAAAGATGACCATATCAAGTTCTACTTACGCTAATGAGATACACCAGAAGAAACACCAGCAAAACAACTATTTTGAAGACTTTAGCCGAGTTAAATCACATCAAGACCGAACTAGTTTTTAGAATTCGACATCAGGAAGTGTTTTCACACCATCGACCGAATACGAAGATACCTGAAGACTCACCTCCAACACAGAGCAAGACCAAGAGAAGCTGACTCACGACGAAATCCACTCGAGCATTGAGCCTCTCCTCGAGTTTTCAATAGGGAAACACATATTTGGAAGGTTCCTATCGAAGAAAACCAAGTCATGACCAGTTAAATCTGGAGTTGGTACATATGCTCTTATTTTGGCTAATACCGATCGGTTCAAGTTAAGTAAGCTACTTAACCAATTGGAGATCGACTACCCGTTGTTTTATTTAAATCCTAAGAAGACTACAAGCTATTTCCAAGCTGCCAAAACAACACACCATCAAGTCTCACGTGTGAATCAAAGGACACGCCAAGACTTGCCTTATTTGGATCCAAACACCTTTTAACTCTCAGCGGTCATATTTCCCTTAGCTCTTGCGCGTGCTAGTGACCCTCCAGACCAATCAGAGACTCCCAAAGATGTACCTATATTCCCAAGTTATCAAGATACAAGGAGCCTCCAACTTGTCTTAGTTGGCTGATTTCGTCATCAATGCCCCAACGACTCTTTTCTTTTAATTTACACTATTTGTTTTTTTTGTTTAAGGTCATTAGGACTGTTTTCTACGAGCCTATAAAAGCTCAGTTTCGTTCTCATTGTAAAGTACCAGGTAACTCGCAACACAACAACCATTAGAGATGGTATCTAGAAGAAGAAGACAAATCCCAGACCGAAGATATTGATTATCAAGTCAATTCTGGAGATGAGCAATGGCATGAGCAACACGTCCATGAAGAAAAATCAAGCTACAATGAAGATGAATCAAGTTATCATGAGGGCAACTTCCAAATCAACCTCGGAGACGAAGTATAAACAGAGAGCGAGTTTGATAAAGAAGAAAACTATGAAGAAGTTGATTCAGAATGTGAAGAAGAGAAACCATGGTGTGAAATGCCTTACTCAGATCATGAGGAAGAACACGTAGAAGAAATTACATCTCAATGCAACGAAGAAGATCGAGTTTGCTGAAGAGAAAGAAGTCAAAAGTGAGACTGGAAGAGATAATTTTTGCGAAGCATACACCAAGGAGGATGAAGACCTAGCTGAGGAGCCTCAATACATTCAGTTCTCAGATCATGAACAAGGACCAGAAGCTTAATTACGTTGGGAGAAGGACATGGAGCATTGGCTTCAGTCCCAAAAAATTCCAAAGGAAAATAAACTTTCCCATACTTTAGACACACTTGTTGGAGGAGCTCAAACATGGTGGATACAAGAAGAAGTTCGGACTTCCTATCATAATCCAGTCATCAATTGGGGTCATCTTAAGCAGCGTATGTACAAAGATTTTGTACAAAAGTCTCATAACAAAAGTTACATTCCCAAGAGACTTATGTTCCAAACAACTCCAAAAAGTTGGATGTCAACACCAAAGGGAGCTTGCAGCCCCAAGCCAAGGAACACGTCCCCACCTGCTCTAAAGGAGAAGACTACGCCCAATACAACAACTAATTAAAGGAAAGGACGAGAAGCCTGAACCAAAAGCCGCCGCTCACAAACCAAGTCCGAGTCCAAAACACAATCCGATTTCAATGCTTGAACCACACAGTGAGCCAAACACTACAAGAAAAAATGTTAATAGATACAAAAAAAATTGTATCTTTGTCTTAATTTCGTGGCTGTTTTGCCAATAGCCTCAAAAAGAAACAATAATTTTTGTAGCTATGGCTTCGTAGCTACTTGAAAATTGTAGCTATTTGTGACTATCTTAGCCACAATTAGACGCGAAAACGTTTGTAACTAAAAAGCTACAAAATTGCCACAACCATATTCGTATCTTTATAGCCACAATTTTCCACAAACAAACCATAACTAATATTCACGAATTGACGCAAAAAACTTTGTAGCTATAGCTTCGTAGCTATTTCAATTTCATAGCTTCCCGTGTCTACTTAAGCCACATATTGGATAGTGACTACCAATTATTTAGGCACAAACAATTATAAATCTTTTTGTGGCTATGTTATTAATTTTCTTTAAAAAATATTAAAATTAAGAATCATAATTAAATTCATTATTAAAATAAAAAAATCTAACATAAACCTCAATTTTTAAATAAAAGACACAAATATAATGCAAATAAAAATTCTTCTCAGACACCGCCGGTTTATTCTCCACCTTCACCTTCACCTTCACCTCCAGTTTACTCTGCTCCTTTGCCTGGGGAAAGAACAATTTTAGTATTACAAGTAAGTTTAGAAAAAAAAAACCATTAAAAAGAAATCAAAATCTGTTCCAAGATTTTTAAAAAAAGGCATGGTCTGTTTTACTTGGTGCACAAAAGAAGATAATGGATTAGTTAAACAAGTTCAAACTTGAACTAGCAAAAGTTTATTGAATGACCACTGGCCACGCCGCCATCCCATCTTTAGCAAAAGTTTGACCCCTGAAACAATAGAAAGAAGCATATACATGAGATGAAGATCTTGCTAGTTTATGCACTAGAAAAAATAAAGAGAATGAAAACGGAGGTTTTTGCAAAATATTAAAGAGGAGAAACAAATAACCAACTGACTCTGAAATTGGAGCAACAATTCGTTGATGGCCTGATACAGAAACAATATGTTACAAACGAAGAATAAAATATAAAGATAATGCTTAAATGCAGATTATAAATCTAAAAACTATCCACAGATACATTAATAAGCAAGAACAAAGACAACATATGACAAAATTTCACATAAACCAGCTCCAGTAGAGACATTCACTTCGATTTTCGATTTCCTTGTTTAAGGTTAATTTCATTTCCAGATTACTCACAATTTGTCAAGCTGAATAAGCTCCCACTACCCTAATTACTATCTCAAAACCGTGAAGAATAGAGCTTTAAAGTAATTAAACTTTCTACAGAAACAGACACCGGAAACTACCATGTTCATAGCCTCTCGTTGTTCTGGTTCGTCGGTGGTATGCTGGACAGATAGGACTCTTTGGATAACTAAAACCTCGCCTTCATCGGGATAAATGGTGGTTTCTTCAAGCTGCATGGACTCGGCTTCGTCTTGTTAGTCATAGCCGTCAGCCGTGATGATCATAACCCTCTTGTTGGGGCAGTCCCTTGCCATATGACCCCTGATTTGACACTTGTAACAAACAATGTCATGAGATTTTTGAGAGTTAGATGACTTACCTTGTTCAGCACGGTCGTCATTGGATTTAAACCGCGAGTCAATTGCTATTGACTTTCCTTTGTCTACGGTTTGTTGTGATGGTGGTGGTGGTGGTGGTGGTGTGAGTTGTGGCTGGCTCCACGAGTTGTCCCTAGGTCTAGAGCGAGTGGAAGTCTTTTTCTTAATATGTTGCTCACATTGAATGGCTAGATAAAGAACTTCAGCGAGTGGTAGGGTTGCATCTCCACCTTTCTTTGTATCCGGTCTTGTAGACCTTCTACAAATTGTGACATGAGGGACTCCTCTGTCTCCTATAGTTCTAGGCAGCTCCTTATGAGTTTAAACTCCTCATAATACTCTTCTACGCCCCTATATAGTTCCCTGAAACAAAGCACGAAAAGATTTTAGTAACTCGTGGTGATAGTGATCAGTGAGGCTTGCTATGGCTAGAGCGATCTTCTTTGCCTCAGTGTACGCATAATACTCTAAGAGATGCTCCATACGCTTCTCCCACTCCAAGTATGCAGCTGGATCTGTTTTTCCTACAAAATTTGGGGCTGTTTTTAAATTGAGGGGGTTAGACCCTTTCATCCTCCCTGGGATGGTTCCTATCTCCTTGGTTCCTCCGATTGACATAATCAAAGGCGAAGTGCACTGGATCATGTGGTGGAGGTGGCTGGTCTTGTTGTTTCTGTATGTCTGCTGGCTCCTCTTCACGGTGTGGATCAAGATTGACTCTAGGAGCTGGTGGTGGTGCATTACGTCTTGGTCCAGGAGGTGCGTCATTCTGGTTTGGTGGATCTAACTGGTCTAGACGTATCTTGAACGATCCGAGGTCTGCTTGCATTTGAGTGATGGATTGATTTATTTGACACTACAAGAAAACCTGTGTTTTGCGACTATTTTTTGCGACTACCATTTCGGTCGAAAATATTAGCGACTGTTCGCAGACTCTTTCGCGACTAATAAACGACTACCCAAAAAAACAGAGATAAATCCGTCGCAAATTTACGACTACTAGAATAGTCGGAAAGTAGTCTCATATTTGCGACTCGTTTAATACCAATAGACGACTATATCATTTTGGTCGCAAATTGTGACAACTTTGAGACTATCTTTTTAGTCGTAATACTTGATGTTGATTATCTGGTTTTGATGGTCGCAAATTGCGACGACTTAGAGACTCTCTTTTTAATAGCTATATTCAGTTACAAAATAGTCCCAAATTACCCACATATGTGCGATTTATTTGCGACTAACACCCGAGATTATGACGATTTTGCTTCTATTTAGCTACTCTCATGATTTTATTTACAGATTTCCAATTATCATGACAATTATAGTCCAACTCTGTTCATATAATTTCCTTTGCATTTCTTTTATTTTACAAAATGCAAAGGAAATTATCATAGAAAAATAAAAAAAATTTGGTATAATAATGATCACTATCTATTATAGTTCAAATCAATGTATAACCATTGAAACTTAATATATTGACAATTATCTATTAATTATATTGATTATATTAATATGTTAAGTGTCAATGGTTATACATTGATTTGAACTATAATAGATAGTGATCATTATTATACCAAATTTTTTTTTATTTTTCTATGATAATTTCCTTTGCATTTTGTAAAATAAAAGAAATGCAAAGGAAATTATATGAACAGAGTTGTGGCTCTTAAAAATAAATAACGAAAGAGTAGCATTTTGTGACTACATAGACGAAAAGTTATAAAATAGTCTCAAATTACCCACATTTATGCAACTTATTTGTGACCAACACCTGAAATTGTGACTTATTTGCTTCCTTTTTCTAACTCTTCTCTATTTTTTTATAGAAATTTAACCAAATCTAATTGAAAAACTGTAAAGATATACGTTTCTACATATATTTGGACAACTATATACACTGAATCTTTACAGACAAAGAAAAAAACTCAGTATTTTCAATATTGAAAATTTATATTTGTATCATCCATAAACTGTATTAAGTGTTACTTGTCTTACTCCTACAATGTTTGTGAAAGTTGTATAACTTTAAATTTCTACTTATTATATATTTGTTACCTCTTTAAACAGAGAGTTTTACTCTAGAATCAAAATATGAATGATCATAGAGTCACATATATATATATATATAGTTTTGGCTATGAATAATCATATAGTTTTGTGATTAATAAAATAGCATCACAAATTGGTTGCAATTTGCGACTACTTTGTAACTATCTTCACTGATTTGTGACTATTTTGCTACAACCTACTTGTGATGTTTTTGCGACTGCTTAAAATTTTATGAAACAATTTGGGATTTTGGCGAAAGTATTGGCGCTTATTTCTCCCTCCAGTATTTTCATTTGTGACCATTTTGTAACTCCCCTATTTTATTATTTTTGTGACCAAATTGTAACTAAGTTTCATTATTTACTAGGCAATAAAAATTCACTTTTTCATTTCTCAATCTCAATTCATCTAGATTTTTTTCTCTAGGTTTTCATCACTTCTCCTCTTCTCAATCGATTAATCTTCTCCTTCTCAATCAATTGAATCATCTCATCTATCCCAATCGGTTAATCTCCTCCTTCTCAATCAACCGAACCACCGCCCCCTGCTCCTCAGCCACAACCGCAAGTTGCTCAACAACCGCCTCCTTATCAGATTCCCCAGCCCAATCGCCTCCTGTTCAGAATCCCGAGCAACAACAAAACCCTAATGCTGCCGAGCCACAACCGC
>VBRH01001642.1:0-15634 GCA_014578085.1 Cardamine resedifolia
CAACGTCTAGGGTTTAGCTTCTGTGAAGTCATGTTAGACACTTACGGTAGACTAAGGAGGACTGCATATCAATTAGCCCATTCTCAGGACTTTTCTTCTCCATATTATTTCCTGCTATTTTCTGTATTTTCACTACCACTCGGCCAAATCTGCCCGAGTTCATAGCCAGTATTTTATTTTCTGCATTTTCATTCCGTTTAGGTTGTTAGTGACAAACACCCTTCATAATTGGCTTGAATTAATTGCATTTGATCACATCCTGATTGTTTACATCACACCCATTTGGATTGACACCCTAATAGCTATAACGACATGTTAGCATTAGGGAATTGAAAATAGTGAAAAATTCCTACTATCAATCCCACGGTCACACTTTTTTTTTCCCTGCATCAAATAAAAGGACATACATAAGTATTTTGATAAATACTTAGTGAGACAATCCTCTCATCGACAATCTATACACACAAACGATTTTAAGTATTTAACATATTTAAATACAAAAATACCGAATAAATCAACCATCTCATGAAACACTCGATCTAGATCCACTAGAGATCATACACTATATTCATGAAAACACATCAAATATTAAATCACTTAGATAAGCTTATGGTCATGCACTCACATTTGCTCACGACGATTCCCTTGATGGTATTTTCCCTCTTAAGAAGTCTTCCTTTTCAGGAACTTTTAGGGTTTATTAAAGGTCACAGTAATACAACCGCACCCTCTCTTACTCACCCTACCATCAACCACAACAACAACACCACCTTCAACCTAAACTGGGAAATCTGGAAAAAAACATAACGCTCAGCCTGACAGATGGGATCACGAATCGAAATATAACCGTCCACTTTTAATCGCAATGTTGAAAATTAGACCTAGATGTCTTGAAGCTACCCTCAAAGTTTCGTGATAATCCAACCACATCTGAACTCGCGATCTCCATTTTAATCCACGTTGGTTTAGATTGCGTCTTAAGCAGAACATTTTACGAAAACACGAGTAAGTTTTAGAATAACAACTCAAATCAACATCCAAAAAAATAGTACATCTATATCTAAGGATTAACTACAATGTCACAAAAAAAATTTTTATCAATGGAAACGATTTTTTAGGTCGAACCTCTGCTCTACCACGACCTGTCAGATCTGACTTCAACACCTTCTTGTGCAAGCTTCTTTCTTTCTTTCAGCCACACTCAGTCTCTCTCTCTCTCCTTGAAGGTGGCCACAAAAATATGAGAAAGAGTTAGGGCTTCGGCAATTTTCAGGGTTTAAATAGGCTTAGGTTTATTTCCAGTCCACTTAAATTAAACCAGGAATTAGAATTCCAAAAAAAAATAAACAATTTCTCCCTTGGTTTAATATTATCTTAAAAACCAGTCTCTTGAACCAACATTAAAATTAACCCACCTTGACTTTTCAATCCCGACATAAAACTCAAATTTCCGTTTTTCCAGAAAACGGGTGTTAAAATGACAACAGTTCAGCGATTAAATTGTCAAAGAATCCAGTTATGCATAAAAGAACAAAACACATTGATATAAGGTACCATTATTTACGCAATATGTCAAGTGAAGGAGTCATCAAGGTTTTTGTGGAACCAATGAGCAAGTTGCAGATATTATGAGTAAGCCTATCAAGTTGGATCAGTATGAGAAGCTTTGAAGATCACTTGGAGTTCGAAGGTTAGAGAGTTAAACTAATGCTGTAAAGCATGTCAGTTTAAGGGGAGAAATTTGTTGGATGTTTGACAAAGTCCGAAGCTGAATAAGTCAAGCTAGTTCCTAGGAGAGAATAAACCATTTCTGTTTTGAGTTGGTTCCATTTTCATTTCCTTAAGTTTATGTCTCAGTTGTTGTAAGGCTTATATAAAAGCCATTGCTCTTTTAGATTCAATAACACACGAACCATTCAGACTTCATATAAAAGTACAACTTAGAACTCTGTTTCCTTTAATGTTATGAATAAATTTTTATGTTTTGGTTTACCAATCAAATTTTTGTATTAAGTTGCTACTCCGCTGCAACGTTCTGAAGTGTTGTTGTAGCAGCTTCAGGATCATATTGTGTATCAAAGTCAATTTTTCTAGCCATTCTAGCCTCTCTAGCATCTTTGATGTTATCTTTAATAGTCTTAGAAAGTTCCGCGTTACGTAAGTTGCCCAAGTTCTGAGAGTCGTGACTTCCTAGTTACATGCATCTAAGATCAAAGAAGAATCAAAGAACAGTTGATTAGTAAAACAGAAAATAAAATCCTAGACTAGAGTTGAAATAAGAATCTTTAGGCAACATATTAGTACCCGGAAACAGCGCCAGAAACTTCATATCCCTTGTTTTAAACCTTCACTATCACTGCAAGTGCACAAAGTGCGCATAAGTATAAATAAGGTATCGAATCCACTGAGACCAAAGTTACACTACGAATTTTGTTGGATCGAATAGAGCCAGAACAGATTATATGGGTTGATTCTAATGATTGTTGTAAACAAAATAAAGCAATAAATAAAACGATGTAAATCAAATGGAGAGAAACGTTGGGTGCAAGGAATGTAGAAGGTATCATTGATCAATTAAGTTGTATAACTAGTGATGTATTGCAGTTTTGACGAATTATAACCAAAGTTTTAAAGGTGTTTAGAGTCTTTTCGATGTTTTTAGAGTCTTTTCGATGTTTTTAGAGTCTTTCCAGGTAGAAACAAGTTTCATGGAGTCTAATGCAAAAGGAGCAAGGATAGGAGCAAAGGAGTAAGAAGAAGGCATTTGTAGAGCATAGATCGACCATTCCTTACTTGGATCTATCGATCCAACACAGAAAGAACTGCCATGAGACTTCAAATCGACCAGATGAAGGTCAAATCAATCGTTCCAAATCATATCGATCGATTGAACTTACCGTGAGATTTCAGATCGATCAGACAAAACCTAGATCGATCGTTCCAGCTCATATTGATCGTTCCACTCTTTGATCGATTGATCCCGCCCTTAACCGACCAAATCGCAGAAAAAGGAAAATTTTGGTTTTTCCAAGAGAACTTCAACCTAGCACGCATTTTTGACCTATTTGTGATGATATATCAATGATAATGTTTGTTGGGTGCAACGTAAATGAAAACAGCAATTAAAACGATGTAACTTATGAATTAAAAAAAGGTCAGACTTTAGGGATATTCGCAGAAAATCAGAGATCATGAACCAGACAATTATTCAAGGATAAATAAGCAAAATCTAGAACTCAAACATGAATGTATAACTAATCCACTTTCATGGCATTAATCAATTTATCTAGCAACATATGATTCTAAACTGTCGTTTGAATTTAGAATTCTAGACAAGCATTAACGAGCATGTTCGATTTGTTCACGGATCGCCCTAGCATCAGCTTTCGTTGGCTAAGGACAATCCGCTCATCTATGTTATATCAAGCAATCTATAACACTTTTGATGAATAGATTAAACCCAAAATCAGAAAATGTGATCAATTTAGTCTAAGCAAAAAGATCAAAAATAGATAAAGAACCCTAAGATAATTCTCTATCTATGCCTCATTCAATGATTCGTAAATTCTTTTGAAACCCTATAACCTAACTATGGATCTACTCAGGCATGAAAGCAGAGAAACAACAAGGAGATGAAGAAAAACTCATAATCAAATAGAATAAGAAATCAAAAGGGTTCAAAAATCTTCTCAAGAGATGTAGAATCATAGATCTGTCTCTCCAAAGCTTATAAATTGCGAAAGCCAATAGGTCTTAATAGAAAATAAAGTGTAGCCTAACCAATGGCTAAAAACTAGAATAAATAGGTCAAAATAACTTATGGATCGAAGTCCCTTGTAAAACCTAGCCAAAATAAGGAAAATCTCAAATTTCCATTTTTCTGCGGTTTAGGGTTGGATTAATTGATACAAGGGAGGATCGATCGATCTGATGTGGAACGATCGATCTGATGTGGAACGATCGATCTGGGCTTTATATGGACGATATGAAATCTCACGGCAAGTTGGATCGATTGATCCAAGTATAGATTGATCGATCTATGCACAAAACGACCACTTCTTGCTCCTTTGCTCCCTTTTCCTTGCTCCTGATGCACTAGACACAATCCTAAAATCCTTTGATAACTTTGGTTAGAATGCGTCAAAACCACAATACGTCATATAGCATTCAGTAGACATACCAAACTACATCTTAGTAGAAATCTTGGACTTGATACATGTTGCACGCCACAATTTATCAGGTAACAAGTTGTGCTTACTGCTTTAACCTAGAACCTCCTTTCCAACCCAAAATTTGAGAGGATACACCTCGCTCTCTATAAGAATCTTTAATTCATCCGTTCAACTACACCATTTTGTTGAGATGTATTCTTGAATGTGTGATATCATGCAATAATGTGTTGTGTTTTTAGCATCATAACCCTTTTGTTTTGTCTATTTTTTTAGTCTTTGGTTTTGATTGAATCTGTTTTCTGTCATTTTGTCGTGTTTCGAGTTGTGTCTGAGTTTAAGGGATACACGGTTGAGATTAGAGCTTGGAGCCATATTTAGGATTGTAAAGAGCAAGAAAAAAAGAGGCTTGGAGAAGACTTAACCCTTTCCAAATAAAATCTGATGGAGTCAGCTTTCTATTTTAATTAATTTTCTTTTTATTTTATTTTTATTTTTAGTTTTGTTTTTATTTTTATTTTTATTTTTGTAAGGAGATAATACCTTACAAACCTAAAACTTCATATCACGTTTTTTGTTTTTTTTTTGTTTTTTGTTTTTTCTCTCTTTCGTTGGAGGCTGAACCTTGTAAGCACTCCTAGAGATTAGAGATCCACCCACTTTGAAAGTATGGAGAAGCTTTCCAATCCATTTTCTTAATTTTCATTGCAATACAATCATGTTTTCTTCATTGATTTGTGTTGTTTCTATACCTATATGTGAGTAGGCTTTTAATTGGGTTTTAGGGTTCTAAGTAGGAGATTAATTGTTTGATGATATGATTGTTAACTGAGACTTGTAATCATTAGGTTCTTCAATTTAATTCTTCTTAATGCTAGAATTGACTTGATCAATTGATTCTAGATCCTAGTTTTTTTTGCGCATTAAAAGTGTTCGACATAATGCCGGAATGAGTTTTAAATTGAGTAATATTCTTCTAGCCAATAAGAGTTGATGTTAGAAAGTATTGTGAACTAAATGAACCTGAAATTATTGCAAATTTGAATCCGTGTTGCAAATGAGAGTTTAAGAATTGTGTTTTCTTGTTTAGCTGCTAATGTCTTGAGAGAGGATTAGTCTAGTAATTGTGTTTCATGTCTGAGAACGATGCTTAAATATTCCCTCTTGATTTCTTGAATTTATTATATCATCAATCTCTGAAATATCCTATGACTCAATGCTTTTAATCTTATAATTTACACCATTGGTTTTTTTTGATTAGTTTCATTATTGCAATCAGAAAAATAAAAGCCCGATCATTCTAACTTTAAACTGCTCTCAAAAGTTTTTAGTGTGATACTTTGGTCCTTGTCGATTTGATCATGTTTATACTACCGCGCACTTTACTGTGCACTTGCGGTTTTGTTTTTCGGGTTAAAACTCTAGCTATTAGGCAACCTCTTCATCCTTGCAAAACTGATTGAACTCTGATGAACAAAACTTTATACCATTGGCCGTATGCAGCCTCTTGATCTTCTTTTATGTTTGATTATGTACCAATGTTTTTCACTCTGTAAAGTTTTTGAAAGCTTCACGTGTATGCTTTAGCATGATCACGCAAGTCTTCCTTGAATAATAATCTATCAATGGCACATAATATTTTTGACTTCTCAAAGAGTCCATTCGAGATGGACCCAATAATATGAAATGGACATAACCCAAACTGTCTTTGGTTATATGAACATTCTTGGGGTCTTACGACGGTTAAACTTCTCAAATACACAATGCTCACAAAACTCAAGGCTCTTGACTTGATGGCCATACGAAAGATCTTCCTTCGATAGAATTTGTATCTTTCTTTCACACATATGGGAAAACTGTGATTCTAAAACTGTTACAATCCAAATATATTGACACTAAAATCTAAAATTGTAATATCAACTAAGCTTGTATTAAAAATACGTGTTAAGGATGGTTTTTAAAAAACCTCACAAACACTCTAAAATATTGGGTTTAATGCTAGTAGAAGAAGATACCCACAGCCACAGCCAAAGAATAGTGTTGTGATTTTAAATTAAAATGTTAAAATGAAGAAGATGATTTGTTATGATTGTAGGCATTCGGACGATAATGTTAACAGCATAAAAAGAGAGAAAATTATTCCTTATATATATAAATATCTAATGGATATAATTAGTGTTAAAAAATTGTTAGGTATTAATCAAACAATTGAGATGAGTTCATCATTTAATAATATTTTGAAAATTCATTGGAAATTTGTTTTTTATCTCTTTATTTATTGTGTAAAAGTTTTACTATATGATCTTAAATACTTTTTCAGTTTCAATAAAGTGTGTTGTTTTAAAGTTTTTTTATATAGAATATGTTCTTTTTTGTTTTGAATACAAATTTTTAATCCAAATTTCAATTTTATTTTTACTATTCCAATTAATTAATTAGAGCAACAAATATTTTAGTGTATTAACAAAATAAAATAAAAAAAAACACTTTTTTAGTTTTGTTATTAAGGTTACAATGATATTTTTCGTAAAACAAAAAGAGTATAAACTATTAAATAGGAAACTATGTATTAATAAAATTTGAAGTCGAGAAAGAATTGATAAATCTTTTAAAAAATGTCAGCCCAGCTCAACTTTCAACAAAAGAATTGTTTTAACAAAATACAATCCTTTTGTTTTGGGCACAATTCAATCCTATTTAACTATATTGTTTTTGACGAAAACAAAACATTTCATGTGATGTTGGGTTGGAGGACCCATTTAAATGGCGGCTACAGCTGGCAACTCTCGTGTTTCTGATATCTTAGATTTTAAACTATCATTATCATTACAACTGCACAGAATGCAGTAACATAAATAGGATATTGAATCCACTAAAACCAAAATTACACTACATAGTGTGTTAGATTGAACTATATATGACAGAATATATGTGTCACGGCCCAACCCACCAAGGGGCAAAGCCCCATTAAAATTTTCGGAGGCCCACCAAGCCCACCAAAAATCTGCAGCAACCCTACACTCCCCTCTATAAATAAGACTATCCAACCCTCAGTTTTCTTCACCAAACCGCAACGGCGAAGCGCTGCCAAAATTCCGACCATTTTTCTGACCAAGCCGTATTCGCCCGAGATTTCACGTAGCCGTTCGTATCAACCACGCCAACATCTTTCACGTTGAAGCCACCGCCAAAATCGTCCGGTAAAGTGCTCTTTCTCTTTTCCTGAAACTTTAAACCTTCCGATCTCCCTAACCGTGACGAATCTCACAGATCCGGGAACACTAGAAGGAGCGTATCGACGAGACAAGTCCGGAGAGCCAAACCGCGTCGCCACCGGACACCGGACGCGCCGCCACCCACCGCCGGAAGTTTGGAGAGTTACGCCCACTCTCGGCTACTCGCCGCCGTCTCCTCCGCGTGTGGGCTCCACGCGCCGCCGCGTTCCGCTGTCTTCTCGCCGCCGGCAATTTTTTCGGTGAGTTTCTGGTACACCGGACATTTTTCCGGCGAGTTGACTTTGTTGACCGAGCTGACTTGGTTGACCGAGTTGACTCGGTGACTCGGTGAGTTGACTCGGTTAACTCGGTGAGTCGACTCGGTTGACTCGGTGAGTTGACTCAGTTGACTTGGTGAGTTGACTCGGTTGACTTGGTGAGTTGACTCGGTTGACCGTTGACCGAGTAGACTTTGACCTTGTTGACTTTGACCGTTGACTTTTGACCAAAAGTTGATTTTTGACCAAAAGTTGACTTTTATCAAAGTTGATTGGTTCGGTTCGGTTTGATCCGTACGGTCCAATTTTCTCAGTTTTACGGCTATTCTAATTAGGTTTTTCGTGCGGTTTCAGATTTAGAGACCGTTCGAGCGCACAAAGATCCGTAGCTGTCTTCCGAAAAGCTAAGGTGAGGACTACCCATGCAATCCCCCCTCCATATGGAGCTTATCCGTTATTACTTTGGCTGAGCTGTTTCCATTGATAGTTTAGTACTAGGATATGTATGGTCTGTGTGATCGAGTGTCTCTCTGATCGAGTCTGCCTTCTTTCGTGTAAACTGGACTTAGGGAAAAATAGAGGATTTCATATATTGAGTACTCGCATGACTAAGGTGATAGTGTGTGGTATATATATATATGTATATACAGACTTGGCGGGGTACATAGTTGCGTGTAGGTCACGGTCAAGCTGTGTATTACCGGAGTTGGGTGTATAGACTTGGGGGTACACAGTTGCGTGTAGGTCACGGTCATGCTGTGTATTACCGGAGTTGGGTGTATAGACTTGGGGGTACACAGTTGCGTGTAGATGGTCATGCCGTGTATTACCAAAGTCGTGTAGAGACTTGGTTGGGGGTATTGAGACACTCCCGAAGTCTTTCGGTGTGAGCGATCACTTAATTCGCTTAGGACCATTCTTTGTTTTTCGTGGGTGTTTTAGGTGCCGTGATTATTACATGTTCTAGGGCTAGACTTATCGTGGATGTGGTGAAGCCAGGTATACGGTCTTGTGTGGCCTAGCATTCACACACCTCGCTGAGTAACTCCCCTGTTACTCACCCCTCATTTCTTCCCTTTCAGGTGAGCCACACGAGTAGTTGGAGACGCGGGACAGTAGTGTGTTTTGGGACCGGGTGTTCTTTTTTATATTTTTAAACGATGGTTTTATGTTATTTTGTTTGGATTTGGAATAATGAGATATTTAGATTTTAAGACTCGGTGTTGTGTTTTTGGTCAAGTGGGACCCGGAGTGGATTAATAAAGTGGAGTATTTATTTAACGAGGTTACTTGTGTAGAAAGTTAGGGTTCGTGGCACGCTGTTCTCGAGAGAGGTTGAGACGGGTGTTACAATATGAGTTGATTGTAACAATGTGGTAAAAGAAATAAATCAATAAATAAAAAAATTTAAATTGAATGGAGAGAAAAGTTGCGCGCAAGGAATGTCGCATGTATCAATGATCAATTAAGTTAGCATACTCCATACTAATTTTCTAACATGTAATCTAATACACTAATCTCTAGAACGAGCTTTTGAAGACATATCAGCTTTCGAAACAAGTTTTATATGTTCACTTAGGCGGTTTAACTTCAATTCTAGTTGGCTAAGAATACTAAGCTCATCAATTGTTGATTCTGGTACCCTAACTATCGCTTTCGGCGTATTGATTAAACCTAGAGATGTATGCTAGATTCGTCAACATAACATAAGCATAGAGAACCCAAAATATGAAGAACAAATATGATAAATTCCAAATCTAAACTTAAACCCAATCAATCATTGAATCCCTTTGATCAAACCCCAAACCCAATTGGTGGATTACGTAGTCATAGATGGAATTATTAAAAATGAATTCAACGATTACATATATATATATATATATATAATATTAACGAGAGTTCGGAAGCACTTCTTGAAGAGTTGAAATTTCTTCTCTCTTAGCTACGAAAACAATGAGTAAAAAGCAAGAATAACAAGTTGGAATTGCTCTAGAACGAGCAACCCTATTTATATACGAGAGAAATTTTGAAGTCGGTTGGTTTTGAATTTTTTGTTGAGGATAGATCGATCGCTATGCCAAAACTAGGCTTGGGCATAAAACCGGAACCCGAAAACCCAAACCGGAACCGAACCAAAATAACCGGTTTGGGTAGGTTATGGGTATTACCAAATTACCCTATTGGGTCCTGTGTAGTCCTACCCGTGGGTATCGGTTCGGGTTCAGGTTTTACCCGATATCCATATGGGTACCCATAAACCCGAAATTAAAGGAACTTATGAGTACTTAGGGTTTTTATATTTTTGGTTTTGTGATTTTGTTTTGTGTAACTTGGATTTGTTGTCACTACTCTATCATTTTCAGTTATTCAATGTTAAATTTGGAGTTATATTATTTGTTTTGTGAGTTTTGTACGTATTTGTGTATGCTAAATTATATGTGTTTTTGGGTAATTTGGTTATATTTTGGGTATATGGGTAGATTTCGGGTATATGGGTAGATTTCGAGTATAATCGGGTATAAAATACATGAACCGATGGAGTACCCATTTTTTGGGTATTTATAGGTTCTTAAATTTTAAACCCAAACCGACCTGAACCTGACAAGACCCAAACCAAAACAGAATCGAATATTCATATTTATCCTATTGAGTAGTAAATACATAAACCCGATAGACCTGAACTCGATCAGGTTTTACTTGAACCTGTACCCATTACCCATAGGCCCAGGCCTAGCCAAAACGCATCACTTTGTTAATTCTTAAATCTTGTCAATCCTATTGCAGATCGGTCGATCCCAAATAATGTTCTTTTGAATCTTGAATTCTTTAAACGTCTAGAGCTTGTCTAAATCATCCATTTAGCTCCAACAAACTGTAAAACCTCTAAATGATATGTACAAGACGGAAAAGACATAAAACCTAACATGTACTCGATTAATGTCACTAAAAATCTATGGAATCAATGGGTAAAAACGATCAAAACCATGACACATCAATTTCCTCATACTTGAACTTTTGTTTATCCTCAAGCAATAACAAACTAAAGAAATCAAATATAAGGTTTGAAAACATGAACTTACTCACTCCTTTGGAATCCACCACGTTGAACTTCCAATCCTTAAGAACTTAAAACATATCAAAGAACCATTTACTACTTACATGTACTTCACATATGCATAGCAAATTTTACCGTACTCTGGCTCTTGAGATCCTTAGGAATTTCTGAAATTTTCATTGTCAACCCTTTAACATTCATTGGTTCTATAAGTGCAGTCTCACAAAAGGATTATCAATCGCAACAACGGCCATGGAGTGGAAGGCTAATTTGATGGTGTCTGAAGTGTTTAGGTTCTCATGTTAAAGACCAATGCAAGTCATTGCGCAAAATCACAATGAGACTAGGACCAAATTTGATACCCAGCCTCGCGTACTTTAGAATGTTTGTCATCCTTTATGAATATCATAAGGGAGTAGATTTGGTGCCTAATATAATACATTAGACTCTATAATGATCTTATTTTGGTTCCTCTTTTTTCTTCTTTCCCTTCTCAGTTCTACTCCTTTTTAATTTTTTTTTTCATATAGCAGACCGATCGATCTAGCTTTGGATCGATTGATCTCTGCTTAATTTTTTTTGTTTTTTTTTGTTTTTTTTGTTTTTTTTTTGTTTTTTTTTTTGTCTTTTCCAAGAAGGGGGAACTGAAACCAGTTCTAGTTATAAATTTTATACACTATATGCAACTCAAACATGTATTATATAAGTAGAAGAGAGCATTAAAATTACCAAAGATCCTTAAAGCATAAATTTTGGTTCGGATACTCCGTAGCTTTTGCATATGATTGCACATGATGATGATGAAATAGAGGCATGTGGTCTGAATGAACGGATATGGTAAAGGTATGGTACCAAGCTAAAGGTGACCTTGTACATTCAAAGCTATGAAAGCGTGGGGTGGTAGATAAAGTGGATTTGAACTCTGAATGTTGTGATCAAATGCATGATATCAATCCACTAAGGGAGAACATGTAGAGGATAGAGAACTTCAGGTTAATCGATCAACTTATGGTGTTTCCAATCTTCCTATTATATAACAATCATTGTTTGAAATCTTGATAAAAAGTTATTCAACTCAAAGAATGGAATCCAATAGCAGCATAAAATTCAAATTAGTTTTTACTCGATAAAAACTACTGATTCAATTAAAAATAAAACATAAACGTTAGTACCAAGCATATGCACTTCCGCAGACCTAATTCATTGTGTCCCGCTGTGAAATAAAATCAAAGGAAAAGGTACTGCAAATAACAATATTCATTGAAAACAAAAAATACAAGAAAGCAAAACCCGATAAATTTTGACCCTTGGATCAATCGATCCCTATGGGAGATCGCTCGATCTGGCTACCTTTTGTGGAATTTCTGTTGTAGGGATCAATCGATCAGACCAGTAGATTGGTGGATCCCATGCTCTAAAAACGTGAGAAAAATTGCATCCTCTACGTTTGGACCTGTTCCTGAATACTCAACACAAGACATGAAAATATCTAATTAAAAATGCATAAAAATAGAAGAAAAACATGTGGAGTACCCAAAGGATCCTCCTTGCTCACCATGATCTTGTTGGCATATGAAATTGGCTATAGGAGCCTTGATGGTTCCATTTTTTAGTGTGGGTTATTAGGATCGATCGATCCAGGTGGAGGATCGATTGATCTCTACATGTTTTCATCTAGTCCGATTTCCACTAAGAATATTGGGTCCTCTTGTTGTGACACTTTGACATTGGTGAATGAAACTGAAACAACCGCACTTTTTTTTTTTTTTGCATAAAACATTCAACAAACATTATACATTTATAATAATATTTACATAAATATTATTAAACAAATTCAACGACAGCGATTTATTATATACCAATAAATTCGCAATCAAATTAAACACTTAACAACTCACAAAAACAAAAACAAGCACCACAACACTTAACATTATACATTACAGCTCAACACAAGCGAACCGTTCAATACTACAGCGAAAGCCACAAAAACACACCCGAGTCCTAATCATCCCCTCTTCGCCGCCTCGATTCCACGATCACACTTTTTCTTTACCTGCATCGACAAAAGTGATGCATCAACATTTGGCTAACCAAACGCTGAGTGAGATTGATCCTTCTAACAACAGGCTATCCGAAAGCATCAAGCAATCAAACAACCAATACAAAACGAAGAAAAATAATAAACCACAATTTAAAATCTTCCACAAGCAAAACAAGATTGATCGATCTAGACCGGATCGATCGATCCCAAACGAATGCAAAACCAGTTAAACTGACGGCAATGACGAGATCGATCGATCTAGACCGGATCGATCGATCTAGGCCAGATCGATCGATCCCAAACCAGATCGATCGTTCCAGACCCTCACGGTAAACTAGATCGATCGATCAAGACCCAGATCGATCGATCCCAAACTGATGGAAAACCAGTTAAACTGACGGCCATAACGAGATCGATCGATCTAGACCGGATCGATTGATCTAGGCCAGATCGATCGATCCCAAACCAGATCGATCGTTCCAGACCTACACGGTAAACTAGATCGATCGATCTAGACCCAGAACAATCGATCCCAAACTGGTGGAAAACCAGTTAAACTGACGGCAATAACTGGTGGAAAACTAGTTAAACAAGATCGATCAATCGTTCCAGACTTACACGGTAAACTAGATCGATCGATCCCAACTAGTGCAAAACCAGTCTCCAGAACCCAACAAAATCATCAAATTCACACGAATCAACACGAGTTTTCACCGAAAACTCTCAATCAAAGCTTAACAAAGCTTCACAAGCACACAACCGAGGTTTTCTAACCTCCACAACCTAACAATCCTTCCCAAAATCTTCACCAAGATTTCACCAATTCTGTAACCCCCGTGTTCCGGAAATTAAATTAATTTTATTATTTCGGAATTCTTTCGAGTTTATGAACCTTAGAAAAATCTTGAGAAATTTATAATTGGGGTTAAAATGATTAATTTAGATTTGTTCTGGGGGTGTCATAGATCGTTTTAAGAGTTTGGGGCCGATTTGTAAAGGTGTAAAATTTGGAGGACTTGGGTTGCAATTTTAGGAAACTTTTTTTCTTCTTCATCTGCTTCTTCTTATTCTTCGTACCCAATTTTTGGTTTTGGTGAGAAGCTGGAGTTGAGTTTGAGAGAGAGAGAAGAGATAAAAGAGTTTGTGCAGCTTAGATCTTGCGATATCAAGAGAGATTAAGCTTGGTTGAGGATTAGAGAAGCGGTTAGAGTTTAGAGTTTGGCGTGAGCGTGGGGAGAGCGTTCTTGAGCTCGGGAAGTCCATTTCTAGCTAGATCTGTCCGATTTAAAGTGAGTTGTGACCAAAGGTTATCCCTAGAGCTTGTGTGGGGGATTGGGTAGGTTATTTCTCAATTTGATTAATTTTGGGGAAATCTTGATGTGGATTTCGGGAATGGTTGTTAGGTTGTGGAGGTTAGAGGACCTCGGTTTTGGTGTTTGTGAGCTTTGATAAGCTTTGATTGAGAGTTTTCGGTGAAAACTCGTGTTGATCCGTGTGAAAATTTGATGAATTTGTTGGGTTTTGGAGACTGGATCGATCGATCTCGTCATTGCCGTCAGTTTAACTGGTTTTGCACCAGTTGGGATCGATCGATCTGGTTTGGGATCGATCGATCTAGTTTACCGTGTAGGTCTGGAATGATCGATCTGGTTTGGCAACGATGGTTCTAGCCTAGATCGATCGATCCGGTCTAGATCGATCGATCTCGTCATTGCCGTCAGTTTAACTGGTTTTCCACCAGTTGGGATTGATCAATCTAGTTTACCGTGTGGGTATGGAACGATCTATCTTGTTTAGGATCGATCGTTCTGGCCTAGATCAATCGGTCCGGTCTAGATCGATCGATCTCGTCATTGCTGTCAGTTTAACTGGTTTTCCACCAGTTGGGATCGATCGATCTGGTTTGGGATCGATCGATCTAGTTTACCATATGGGTCTGGAATGATCGATCTTGTTTGGGATCGATCGTTTTGGGTCTAGATCGATCGATCTAATTTACAGTGTTGGTTTGGAACGATCGATCTGGTGAGGCCTTTTAGCATGGTTGATGAGTTGGTGGAGACAGCTGCCTTGTTGGAGGCGGGCTTGAGAGAGGAAAAGGTAGTAGCTACCTCGAACTTTCAGGCGAGGAAAGCACAGCAGCAGCAGCAGTCTGGTCCAAGCAAAGGACAGAAGAGGAAGTGGGATGACACTTCGAGCGGCAGCCTGGGTGGTCGAGGGTGCTTCGGGTGCGGGAGCATGGATTACAGGGTGGCGCAGTGCCCCAAGAAGGGCGAGGCTCGGGAAGATACTTGAGTGTGCTATCACTGCAAGGAAGTGGGGCATATCAAGTGGAAGTGCCCCAAGTTGCCACACAGAGAAGTAGCAGGGGAGCAATCAGTTAGGCGGATTACAGCAGCGCCTTGAGTACTTGCCATCACGGAGGCGGAAGAGCCGAGTTCCAAGCCGATCACAGGTATTTTCTTAAAGTGTCTAAGTTAATTTCTTGTGTGAGGTTGTGTGCCTTGTGGGGTTTGGGTTCTTAATACATAGTTGGGATGTAGGGACCCTATTTGTGGGGGGTGTTGATTGTCACGTGTTATTTGACACGGGAGCATCTCATTGTTTTGTTACTCCGGAGTTAGCCGGGAGGGCTAATATTCAGAGCGAACCCGGTGTAAGCCAGGGTTTCGTTAAGGTTGTGGGAGGGAAGCTTCTGACAATTCACGGTCGGGTTAGTGGTGTGGATGTACAGGTAGCTGAAGAGTCGATGCTGGCCGATTTGATCATCTGCTCTGTAGAGTTGTATGATGTCATTTTGGGCATGGATTGGCTCAGGAAATTCATAGCACATCTGGATTGTCACCGAGGGCGAGTTGTGTTCGAAAGGGAGCAAG
>VBRH01001643.1:4736-15438 GCA_014578085.1 Cardamine resedifolia
AAAAAAAAAAACCTTTGTAAGAACTACGTTTTGGCTTGATTCCTCTAGCGGGTACGTAGGCAATCTCTTTGAGATGCAGCTATTTTACTTAATAAAATTCATTCTTTTCCACAGTTCGAATAAACCGCATATCCAAATGCGTTCGCTATTTCTATGTAAACCGAGTTTAAACTCGGCTTTTGCTTCATCCGAGCTGTCTTATCTTCGATATAAATCAGGCTCAGACTTGTCTTCGATATAAACCAAGTATAGTTTTGTTTCTATGTAAACCGAGCTTAGTCTCGTATTTTAAACCGAGCTCAGTCTTGTCCTATATGTAAGCCAAGGCCAGACCTTGCACACCAAGTCGCCCGAGACAAATAAGTCATCATTCCACACAATCGGGGCCTGACTTTACATAAAATTAATGGGGAGGTATAAGTCGAGGTCGCAACTCGCGTCCGTAACCTAAAAAGCCGGGGCAAGTCCCGCATTTATCGCTCCAAGCCACCTAAGACAAAGTAAGTCGAGCACATCTCGCGCAATCAGGTCGTGACTTGGACATATAAAAAGGGGACAAGTATAAGCCGAGCTCTCAATTAGCATCTTTAAACCAAAAAAGCCGAGTCATCTCGTCTTAAGCCGAGCTTAAGAGTTCACTACGAGACCAATGAAAAACGTGGATTTATCTTAGGTAAGCCTATAGACGTCTCGCATAAAGATAAACTCTACTAATCCTCACTTTCTGTTATAACTATGCATTGAACAGTGCATTTCGTAATCTGAAAAGCATTACCTTATTCCGCAGAAATAAGCCAAGTTTACTCTTGCATCATAAGTTTAACGGCTACCTAAGAAAGGATATACTTTCAAACTAATCCAAAGTCAACATTTTTAACACAATATTTATTCGCAGAGTAAGTCGAGCTCTTTCTCGCATCATAAACCAAAGTATTTCTTTCAACATGCTATCAATTCACTTAGCAAAATCAAACAAATCATTCATGCTGGCCCAAAAGGCAATCATAAAAAGAGTAAAAACCCCTCCGCGCAATATTCATACAAAACCAAAGATAAAAAGAAATAAAATAAAAGAACTAAGGAGAAACATGAGTACAGGATAATGGCATCTTCATCATCTGAGCATCTTCTTCTCGGATAGCACCATCGTTTGACCCATACTGATCAACGTCAAGCTGCACACTAAGTGGCACTCCATCGAGACTCAATGGGACGACCAGATTATATTCTAGCAGCTCGGATGTGTTTATCTGATTCGCCTTCGCTTATACTCTTTTTCTTCCACCACAAGTCCAGCTATCGTCTCATCGGGAATAGCTATATTTTTCTCGTTTCTTAAGTAATCAAGAACTTCTTGAGTAACTCGAGCTTGATCGTACAGTGACCTGACCTCCTCGGCATCTTTCGAGCTGCGCATGAACAATCTAACCTTTTTGACGATGTTCTCCCAACATTGCCAGAAATCGGATTGAATTCTCCTTTCATTGGCCATTTGAGTCTCCCTCGACTTCCTCAACCGGGCAAAATCGTCAGCATACTTCCGCTTGAGCGCCTCGTATTTGGACTTCAAAATATCATGCTGGCCCTCCAGAGTTTCATGCTCAGCTTTCAGTTTATCCATCGCAATATTTGTCGCACCCAGTTTAGCAAATTTATCAGCTTGGTCCCTTACAGCCTCATTCAGCTCAAAAGCAAGTCGCTCGGCCCTGTCATGCTCCGTGTTATATATAAGTTCCAAGCTGCCCATCGTTGACTTAAGATGCCTTTAATCAACTAGCTCGACCTCCGCCCTGTTTATCCGCTGATGAAGATTTTTGTACAGCTGGTTTGCAGCACCAGCAGCCTAAAAACAATAATGATATATATAGTTTAAAACAAAGTAAAAGTATGGACGATCTACATGTTTGTTATACACGATTAGTTACTTTGATAAGGTAGTTGGCAAACTGCTGATAGCTCTCCCTCTCGGGTATCATCTCCAGCTTGGGCAACGAATCGCCAGGACCTCCCATGACCCTTAGCAAACTAGCACATGCTTCAGGCTCTTCGTACATAGGCTTTTCAGCACTGTATCGAAACCTGAAGTACTCACCGTGTTTTGCCACCTTCTTCGGAGGGGTTGTGACATCATTAGCTTCACTGACAGGTCATTTTATGAGTTAACTTTAGCAGTTGGAGGAACGGTTGGAGCATTTGCAGAAGCAATAGGGACGTCGGCGACTTTCTTGCTCGCCGCTTTCTCGGCAGGAGTCATCTTTTGGCGAACAGGCTTAGCAGTTAAGTCCTTAGCCTTGGACATATCAGCTTTCTTGCCTTTAGGATCAGCGTCCTTTGGCTTTGAGCTCCGCTCGGAAACGTTAACTGTTATACCCAACTCGGCAGCCAGAGTGCTAACCTCCCCCTGAGGTCGACAAGATGAACTTCCAACTTTCATTTTCTCAATCAAACTTGGAACTTTGAAGGAAACTGGTGCCATTCGCTTTTGGTCGTTGCTCCGCTCTTCTTCGGAGTCAGAAATCGGTCTAAGATCAGACGAGTCGTACTTAGCTATAAAAAGAGAGTAAAACGGCAATAGTTATTATCGTTCTACACTAGATCAACCTATTACAATAAAAAGATATCAAACCTGAAGAAAGATGTCTCTACAAAGCTATGAAACGAGCTTGGTCAACCTCTGGCCACTTCAATCTCCCTAAGGCACGAATCTTATCAAGCGAATCGGAGAAATTGTTCGGAGGAGGCAAAGAACAAGGAATTTCCATACGGCCAGATTTATCCGATCAACTACATCGATTTATGGGTCGAGCAGGAAGAGTTGCGCTATCTGATGAACTGGACTTTGCGTAAGCTATTATCTTTCTCTTCTAAGTCTTCCTCGAAGACATTGTCTAATGCAGATCAGGTCGGACAAACAACTAAATTTATGAAGATTTCGCCGGAAAACTTACCAAATCACGGCGGAATTACACCAAGAAATAAAGTGATGTGACAGGAAATAAATAACTCAAGATCAGAGCGAGAGATATATCTTTTTATCCGGATGAAGAATTGAGAAAATGAGCGCTCACCCTCACTCTTTATAAAGGGAAAGCGACCTTTCGGTGTCCAGCCTACGCGACTCTTCGTCTTCTGACCTAGAAACTGTTTCACAGATTCGGAATCCCAGAAATCAAGGTGAATTTGGTAAGTAAATATTTAAAATAGTATATCTAAATATTTGATTTTTAGTCATAGACCGACAATCATATGCGCAGTATAAGCCGACTTTGTCACGACATAAGCCAATTTGACCTTGCATTATAAGCCGATTTTATAATCGCATTATAAGCCAAAATATTAACACGCAGACGTAAGTCAAGATGTATACATCTTACAATAAGTAAGCCGAGCTCATTAAAATTAAGAAAAATATATCTTGATTCACATCAGGTCATATATCTTCACTTCATCAAAACTCAACATTCATTCTGACGAACTGGAGGAGACTAATTGTTGGTATCGGGTTTAGCACCCTACCATAAACCCAATTCGAATCAAGATCCATTTATCTTTAAGCCCAATTAATATTGGTCTATGACGAACGAAGCGCCGACCTACACAAAAGAAAACTCTAATTGGAAAAGGAAAAAAATGAAGAAATAAGGAAAAGTCCGATCAAGCCCAAGAACGATCTAAGCCGTCCTATAAATAAGGAGCTACCTCTTCTTCACAAATCATCCAACAATCGCCAAGAAGACCTAAGTCATAGATTTCATATTCCTTTGTCTTCTTACTCAAAAACCCTAATTTCTCTTGTTACTTGTTCGACAATTCATCAATAAAACGCCTACTTCTCTCAAACCTTTGATCTTAAACCCTAATTTTTGTTACCTTTGAGCATACGGTTCAATAATCCTTTTATCGGGTCTTCAGTTTTGCACTTGAAGATTCTTGAACTGTGAATCAATATGTCATGGTTCTTAAAGTTTTTCACATTTCAATGATTTCCTTGTTTTGGCTTCTTCTCTAACCATCCAAGACTGCTGAAAGTTTTCTGATCTTAGTGGCATCATCATGTTGTTTATGGTTTTGGTTGATTTTTCCACTTGGTTCAAACAAAACTTGTCAGAGTTGTTCATGTTCCTAAGAAAATCTGTGTGAATACTGAATAATGTCTGGATTGTTGGGTTTGTCCAAATTTTGTTTTAAAAATTATTTATTGAAACTGTTCTTGCAAAATCAACCTGCATTCAGTTTATCATGCTTCCTACGACTGCAACAAGTTTTCTTTTGGATCTATGCAACAAATTTTGTCTTTTTGTCTAGTTCTGTAAATAGATTTTGTAACAAAGCATAAAGAAACAGTTTTCAGCTTAATAAAGGTAACAATTTCGTCCAACTGCATTTGTCAAAAGGATCTGGAGGATCTTACAAAGTTGAAAATCTAAGATGATGTATTATTATCTTTAGAAATAAAACTTGAAAACACTAGCTTTAGAAGAGTTTCAGAAAAAAACAACATCTACATTTTTCGTCTCTTTTCACTTTTTTTTGCTTTCTTCTCTAACTCGTTAATAGTCCCGAGGTAAGCTCCTGACATGTCTTAGAGGATGAGAAGGGAGCTGTCTTTGGGATTTTATTGATCTCAACACAAAAAATAGCAGTTAGTAATAATCCACCAAAAGACTCATCTACACATAATACTATTATAGCCAACTAACACGCTAAAACAAAAACCAAACATGTCTCAAACGCAAGAGCTAGAGAATTTTCTTAGTCTTTGGGTCAATAGCATTAATTCCTCTCCTTCAACACAGACTCCATAACTATACAATATTTCAGATCATATAATGGCGATTAGAGGACCAATTTTCGACCTACAAAGAGCATAATTTGCAGTATCAATCTTGTTGAACAAAAAGAATTCCTTGAAGATAGGTGATATTTCTCCAAATCCAACTACCAAAATTTCCAGATTTTAGAACTAAAGAACGGTAAGATTATCAAAGAATAGATTTGGGTGAAAAAAGAAAGGAGGCAAAGGAAAAACTCGGAGAGGAATCAGGAGAAATCAAAAGAGGAATTAGGGATTTGAGAATAAAAATTGGAAGAATTGAGTTTTTCATGTTTTTACAATGTTGTTGTTTTCTTCTCCGTCAACAATAAACGGTAGTTAGATGATAATTAATGTTGACCAAAACCATACTTAATTTAGCTCAGTCAATACATGATTCAATTTTTTTAGGTTATTAAAGAGTCTGTGTTATTTTTGGAGAAAATGTGAAAGTTGAGTATTTTTTTGGCCGTTTTTCAATTCACGATTTTGGCAAAAACATATAGTTTCAAGATTTTTTGGTTTTGTTAGGAAAACATTTACAATTTTTTTGCCAAAATTGTAATTACGGTTGTGGTGGAAAAACATGTAATTTCGCGATTATATATATATATATATATATTTTGCAGAAAAACGTCATTTTACAATTTTTACGATTATTCTGTTTTAAAATATATTATGTGATTTTTGCGGTTCTAAATATTGTTTTTTTTTTAAATATGATTAAGATTTCAATTATAATTAAATTAAAATATGAGTTATAATTAGAATAAGATTTCAATTATTATTAGATGTAGATGAAAATTTACAAAAACTAAACAAATAAATAAATGTTTATTCAGATGGATTATCCAAATGAATAACCTAAAATAGAAACAAAAAACATTCAAATAGATTATTTGGATGAATCATTTGAATGGAAATCGTAGATGGAGAAACAAAGTACCCAACAGATGAAGCAAAAACAAGAACACCACAATCACTTGCCCAAACCAGACATATATGTCATAAACAAGGATGAAGGACACATATTTGACTTCAACAAGCCAGAGGCCAAAGTCAACGACGACAAACCCTTAGCATCCACGAACGAGAGACCAAAATCACCAATACCGAACCTTCTAAAATTGATAACTCCAACGTAGAAAGTGAAGCAATAGGACATATCCAACCACTCCTTCGCCGGAAAACCTTGAGAACTGACGCTGACCAACAACACAACCCCATCATCTTTGGTTCTATCCAAAAATCCATCGGAAACAAATAAAGAAAGCCAAATGAAGAAATACAAAAATCCACAACTCCTACGTGAAGCCAGATAGCCGGAGATGGTAAAACAAAAATTGTCAAATTTCTCTTTCCACATGCGACTATAATAATATTTGTTTTACAAAAGTAAAAAAATTGAGTACGGTGTAAACTTTGATTGTACAAAATTCCTTTTTCTCTTCTTTTTTTGGTGTTTCAAAATTCTTTGAAAGCGTTTTGTAGCGAAACACAATTTTAACCATCCGAAAGCCTTTCTGGTACTGTTTACAAGTAGAGAAGATAAAATACAATACAAACAAACAAACATGCAAGGAAAAAAAAAAAAACAAAAGAAGAGACAAAGACACGAGAGAGAGAGAGAGCGACCAAATTCGTTCTTTTTTTTTTCCCTTTTTCTTTTTTCTCACTCTCTCATCTTCTTCTTATGATTCTTCTTTAAACGATAAAAGCTCTTTCACTTATTAGAAATAAGAAAGATAAAAATCTTCCAAGTTTCAGTCTCAGGTGGTTCTCAGTTAATGCTCAGTGTTGCTTATCCATGGTGAATCTAACCCAATTTCGTAAGTTATATTCCCATAACTCTTCTGAAAATTGAAATTTAATGTTTCAATTCCTACATTATCTAATTTATGTGAAGATTCCGCTCTTAATTTCTCTATTTAGGTTTTTTTTTTCCGTTGTCCGAATAGTTCTTAGTTTTGTCGGAGAAATTGAAAAAACGAGATCTTTGAGTGAGGGTTTGTTAAATTTCTTGTCTTTTTTGCTTTCCCTAAGCTAATTTTGACAGATCTGAAACATAAACCCTAAAACAGACCATATCATTGTCTAAACCCTTTAATGTGCTTCTAAATTGACACTGCAAAATGGGTCACATTTGATTTTTGCTATTTTCCGTAATGTTTCAATGTTTAATCTACACTTTTCAAGATTTACCATTTTGGGTTTGTAGATTTAATTAGATCTTTGACTCTTACATCAGCTAAACCACTGATTCAATGTTGTTTATTGGAAATTATTTTTGCTTTTTTCGTTAGGCTTAATTAGTTGGAATGAGTTGTTGAACCTTTGACTTGTCTCCTAAGCTCTTTACTTAATCTATCTGTATCATCTTCTCCTGTCTTCTTCTTTATTAATTTAATACACTAACTCAACCACATTTTTGTCTTCATAATTGCTTCTAACATGGTAGCAACTCTTTAGAAACAAGACTTGATATTATATATCTTTTGATCTCTGTATATTTTGGTAACTAACTTTTATGGATTTGATTTGAAAACACTTTTCTTGGATGATAAAACTGGTATTTATATGACTAAGTCTTGTTTATATATTGAAGATGAATGAAATGAGACCAATCTTACTTTATTTTAAGATGCATGTTCTATTATATTTATGCTAACTGATTCAAGCCGGCCAAGAGGGATTGGGTGCTGACTTTTAAATGAGCTGTTTGTTGTATTTCAGCCAACTAGCATAAGATGATAATTAATAAAAGTTTTCAAATTTCTATGAAAACATAATGTGGCATAGAGCTCTTTGCTTTTGGACCTTTCAGAATCTTTTATTGATTGATGTTTACATTCAGGATAACCTCTACTGAGGCATCCAAATGTTGAAGGGAGAAGCAGAGTTTAAGCAGAAGAAAGGTAAAGTTTTCATTTTGAAATATGTTTGATTGATCAAAATTTCGTCTATGTCCCCTTTATGTCTTACTGTAACTCAGTTCTTCATAGCGAGTCTAATGTTTGAACATGAATGAGCAGGTTGGTCAGAGTCGCTGCTAGAATTTCGGTCAGGGGTTGGGGAAAAGATGAAATTTGTGTCGAAGAAACGTTGGAAATCTCTCGGACCACTTCATCTGAAAAGCAAATCAGTTGCGCGGTTTTGCTTCTTTTCGAAATTGAAGTCAGGCAACCATGGTCCAGGCCGTGCACCAGTCTATCTCAATGTTTATGACCTGACTCCTATCAATGGATATATCTATTGGGCAGGCCTTGGTATATTTCACTCTGGTGTAGAAGGTAAGCTCTAAAGCTTGTGTTTTTTTGTTGATATGGTCTTATAGTTTTACTGGTAGCTAACGATGAATTTTGGTGTTGAATGCGCAGTTCATGGAGTAGAATATGCTTTTGGTGCCCATGATTATGCAACCAGTGGTGTTTTTGAGGTTGAACCAAGGCAATGCCCGGGCTTCAAATTCAAGAAATCGATATTTATCGGAACTACGAATTTAAACCCAACACAAGTTAGGGAGTTTATGGAGGACATGGCTTGCAGTTACTATGGGAATATGTATCACTTAATTGCTAAGAACTGCAACCATTTCTGTCAAGACGTTTGCTATAAGCTTACCGGTAAAAAGATCCCGAAATGGGTGAATCGACTTGCGCAAATAGGTAACAACGAGGTTTTCTGTATTCGCAAAATCGTTGAACAATTCTGTCGCCTGAAGACAAAGTTGCTTTTTATGCTACAGGTTCTGTGTGCAGCTGCATACTTCCCGAGTCACTCAAGATTACAGCGGTTTGCCACGATCCAGACGGGCAAATCCCAGAGGAAGAAAACGAAAAGAAAAGTCTTAGAAGCTCATTCAGCTGTTTATCCTCAATCTCCATGAGACAAAAACAGCTTTCGACATCATCTTTACTTCTACAATCACCACTCAGAGGCTGCTTACCTCCATGGCAACTTAAACGAACGAAATCTAACAGCAGTTCCATGAAAGAAAGGTAGACAAATTCCGACATTCCGACATTTCTCATTCGTTTTCTTAGCACCACAACGCCTACGGATTATATCTTTGTAAGCGAGTTCCGAAAACCCTTCTTTTAACAGGCTTAAGCCATTCTTGTTTCTGTTTGTATTGTTTTCAAAATTTAAATCCTATGTATTATTGCCTGATCAAATCATACATTTGACTATTCAAAATCTAAGTAAAACATCGAATCAATGACGGAAATGAAACCTTTATTTGATACAAAATTCGAATACGAAAAGTATGTGATGTTTATCATCATCATCATCATCATCATTAACAAGAGATCCAGTTCTTATGAGTACTAACAATAGCTGAAAACAAACCTGCAGAAGAAATCACATTCGGAGCCGATAACATTCCTTTACCATCACGAATATCTGCAATTGTCATCAATCCATCAGCAAGATCTTGCAAAATCGATAAAACCTTCAATGTCTTCTTCTCTTTAAGCTTCTTCATCTTTTCATCTTCTTCTTCATAAGCCATCCCTCTAGAAACAGAGATCTCAATCGTCGAAGCTACACAATTCTCTTCATCTTTCAATTTCCTCAAATCCCTAATTTTCAATGAAACACTTCCAACATAACCAATTAACTCAGCCCAAGCACTGATCCTTTGAAGCACTTTCGCGTGTTTCGCATCGATCAATCCAGATTTCGTTAACCAGATAAATTGTTCAACGAAATAGTATAATCCTTCGCCACCATATGCGATTACAAGTAATATGAGTTCGTGATTTGATTCCCATCGTGAAGCTCTTAACGCATTTATGTCTTGTACGAATTTTCCGAGCCGGAAGGCTTTGCGACTGACTCCGACGCTTGATTCGAAGCTTTTAAGGCGAGGAATTAGAGATCCGGTGGTTTCTGGGATTAGGGATGATGCGATGATGATTTTGGTTGCGTAACGAGAGATCTTTAAGAGTTTGTCTACGCCATCTCTTTTGGAGAGATATGTTTCGAGATGATTTAGAAAATCTCTGTTGGTTTTTTTCTCTGAAACTTTTGCAGCCATGGAGATGAGCTTTGGAAATTTTTTTATTATTATTCTTCACGGCACAAGAAGAAGATGATGAAGAATAGATAAACCAAAATCAATTGGTTTCCGTGCCGAGCCGGTTTAAATTAATTGCGGCCGTGGACCATGTGGATTTATTTCCTTTCTTACCCATACTTACTTACATACTTTTTAATTAATTTTAAAAACATAAAATAAATTGTTAAAATAATATAATTTAAATATTTTAAAACACGAATGAAGATGTTTATTAAAATCTTTCACTTTAATATTTTTTTTTTGTCAGATGACTTTGATGGTTATAATATTTTATCTCTAGTTAAAGTGTTAAACTACTTAATACATAATTTGTTAGATTTCTGTTTCAAATATATTTCTTAAATATGGTTTTGATGTTTACTATATATATTTTAATTATACACCCACTCACCCACACACACATCACACACATGTATATATCAACACAAAAAGAAGAAGAAAAAAGAAAAATGTGACAAAATTAGAACGTTACGAATAATTCTAATAAAATCTTTTTAAAATTTTAAAATTTATATATATTATCAACTTATAATAAAATAATAATTATTTTTTTGTTTGAGATATTCAATGAATCTCTTTCTCCATTGTATATGCTTTAAGAAGCTCGGGTGGGGAAACGAGAAGGACCTATATGTCTAGATCAAGAGCAAGGCTCATGTTAGTCTTCTATTTTTTTTGTTCACAAAAGTAAAGTGGTATTATCTTTTTGCACTTTCTGATCAACGTATGCTTTATTTTTGTTTTTTTTTTTTTATGTTCACAAAAGTGAAGTGATATTATCTTGTTGCACTTTCTGATCAACATAT